>ARYC01001045.1:0-115496 GCA_000711775.1 Oxytricha trifallax | reverse complement strand
AAGAATGAGATTTTAGTTCCCTCCTAAGTTGATAAGAAGAGTCCAACTATAATGGATGTATTAATCTTAATTAAGAACTTACCTTTCTATACCAAGTATCTATAGAGGTCCTCTTTACTTCGAAATTTTCCTATTAAATATTGAGACTAAATTCTCTTCATTGCATCATTCATAGACACCATCTTGCTTCCTCTTTCTAGAATTGTTAATGAAATTAAAATTATGGATAACCATTCTAAGTTTATTAAAATCTTACTACTAAATAGGAAGGACCTACTGGAGGTCGACCTTCAAAAGATATGAGGAGAAGCATTGAAAAACTTGCTCCAAGTTTCACAGATTGATTTCCATTTTTATCAATCTATCTCCATTAAATTGCTACTAATAATGTTTAACTATTTTAGGAGGACCTCCAAATTAAGTTCAAATTTTATTAGGAGTTAAAATTTAAGGTTAAAACTTAATTAGGAGCAGATTAAATTAAAAAATGAATAAAAATTTACCTCCAAATTAAGTTTAAACTTGATTTGGAGGACCTCCTAGAAAAACAAACTTCATTAGGAGTATTTTAATTTACTAAAACGTATAAAATTATCATAAAATATGTCAACTTACAGTCTTTTATGGTTGTTTAATTTTCTTACCTCTCAGCCGAGAATCTTCCAGAGTGTCTTATACTTGACTTTTATGGTTTATCAAGGTATATTTTATATTATTATAATAAAATATATCAGCAAACTAAAATGAGCGCTAACCTTTTGAGAAGAGCGGCATTACTGGGTAAAATCAATCAAAATTTCATTCCAGCAACCAAGAAAAGTAGAGACCAGAGACGGTTGTACTCCGTGGGAGCCTACTTATTATAACTTTTACCAGTCTAGCTTTGAGATTTAAATATATTTTAAGTAGGAGGTTATTAAGGAAGCTGTGCATATTGAGGGAGGTTAAACAACCTGCCATAGAGCATTAATAAATACCAGCCAAATTTGACTATTAATGCAAAGAATGCAATAAAGTTTTCCCTTACAAGTCAACTTATAAGAGACACTTGAGAGATATACACAACGATATGCCAAGGTTATATCTCAAGCATTTAAGAAAGATGGGAAGTATGTCTTTGAGTTCTGTGAGAAGCCATATTCTCATACTAGAGACCTTAAAGTGCACTTAAAGAAAAAGCATAATCAAAGTTTTGTCTTTATTCATGAACCCACTGGGGATAGATTCCTCTAAAAAAGAAGATCAAGAAACCCAGTGGAGTCTCTTAGAGTTGAATTGTAGAAGTAAGTCAAAATGAAGAAAGCCGTCAAGAACTTTCCAGTCTCTGAGATCAATAAAATCATGGTTAAAATTGAGGCAATGAAGATTCCTATATTAAAAATTATTGACTTAGATTCTTGCCTAGAAAGCTACTTTACTCTTGAAGCTAAAATTGAGAAGAGAGTCATTGCTGATGACTAATATGCTTACAAGATATATTCTTTCAATTACTTCCTTGCTGATGACAAGTTCCAAATGGAATTTGCTAATGAGTATTATGCTCTTTAAAGGCAAAGTTAAATGAGTGCAGGTATATTATCTAGCTTGATGCTATTTTACTTGGTAAAGATCATGTAGCCTTCAGGCTTCCTTTACTTGAAATGACTTACAGAGATTTCTTATCTGACAATAGATGTCAGAGATAAATTGGTTAGTTAGTATAGCAGATAGTTGAGGGGATTGAAGAGCTTCACGAGCTTGGTTATGTTCATAGAGATTTAAAGCCAGAGAACATCATGATAAACTTTCAGCCTCTTAGAGTTTATATTATTGACTTCAACAGAGCTCAAAGAGTGCAAGCCTCTGCATAAGGAAATGTATACGGCACTCCTGGATATTTCCCAGAGAGAGAGGATTGGAGAGATGGAGACACTTAATGGGATATCTGGGCTCTAGCAGTAATAATAATAGAGAGCGACATGCCAAGAAACGATTACTTTAGCTGCAGGGGTGAGAGAGATTCTAAGCAGAGAATCAAACAATATCTCGATAAAAATAAAATAAATGGAGGTCTCAGAGAACTTGCATACTCAACTATTATCAAGCCAAGCTAAGAGAATTAACAAACAATAGAAACAATCAAACATCAACTTAGAAAGATAAAATTCAGAGAACTGCCACATGACTCTAAGCTTATGTTTGTGTGAAATATTTTAAAAACTCGCTTGCTATACTCACTTAAATTACTAATATTTAAACATTAAACCCCTACATAAACCCTATTAAACCCTAATAAAGTATGCACTAATAGTCTACTTTTATCAATCAAAAACTCAATCAAACTACTGAAAGGGTTTTGGGGTTTTGATTGCAGTAATCCATGATGAGGTAGAAATTATTCTCTGTTCTCTGCAAGTCATAAAGTCTGACAACATTGGGACTATCTATTTTTGAGAGTAATACTATTTCATTTCTTAAGTAGGCAAACAGTTTGGTGTCCAACTTTAATTAATAAGAGTTATTTTCACAAATATAATTATTAAAGTAGTATTAGAATCTTTTCATGATATAAATTAACTTTTTCTTGTTGATAATCTTTACTGCATATTTTTAGTTAACATCAGTCTTTAAATGAGCCCTGTATACCTCACCATACTAGCCATTTCCTAGCTTGACTTTTTCAATCAGATAGTTTCCGACTGCTTTCATGATTTTTAACTTATACTTATAATAAAAGTTATATACTTAATGAGATTTTATATTCTTAATTCAAGAATTCTACAGATAAACAAGCTAATATTGTTTAAATATACTATAACATACAATTGAAGTAACAAAAACATTTATCTCTTAATAATAATTGAAATCAACCAATATATTATTGATCAATTGTAAATATGTTACTCTCATCATACTCATTATAGTCAAGATAAAATACAAAATGAGGTGGATTCAAAGATAGATAAAATTATTCGACAAATAGCATTTGATTTATTTTATACTGCTATGCATTATTATGGATAAGTAAATGATTTTTACTTAGTATGATGCTATAGTAATAATTAAAACCCCATTATTTTTAAAAAGAAATTTGCATTTTAACACATATAGAATATAACACTCATGCAATAAGGTAGTTTATCTATCACCAGTTGAGGAAAGGGTCTTCGTTTTTATCTACCTTTTCTGCTTGTGCTGCTTTATCTTTCGAGAATGCAGATTCTTTATCCGATACACTACATATTAAAATTAGATTTACCATGGATAGATTTTGTTTATAACAGACGAATTTATAACAAGTATCACTTACGCTTCAATCTTTGGCAAGTAGGGTGTATAAAAACTAATATTGCATTAATTAAATACTTAGAGTCTGGAGAATAAAACAAATAGTTACTTATTATATATTATATCTAGCTTCTTGAGCAGTAAGTTTGACCAAGAGAAATGCTCGAAAAATCTGTGATTCTTAATGTCATCCACACCATTCTTTAAATTGCCAAATCTCTTTGACAAATCTCTTCTGAGCAAGTGCTTCACTAAACTCTTGCACTTTCTATTATCAAATGTTAGAGATATTAACACTCAAGTAAATGAATAGGACTAAACTTAAAGCTAAGATTGACTTACGAATCGAATCCCTCAGGATAGCGAGGCTTAGTGTTGATGATCTTTCGATAAATATTCATTGGGTCTTCGTCTTAAAAAGGTGGGAAGCCAGCAAGCATCTCATAAACCAATATTCCCACAGTCCACCAATCAACAGGCTTGGAGTGACCTTGATTCAACAGAATTTCAGGGGCGATGTATTCGGGAGTTCCACAAATTGTGTATGTGCGCTTCCTCACTACTTTGGCGAAACCGAAATCAATCAGCTTTAAGTAACCATCGTCCCCGATCATATTACATAATAATTTATGATAATTAAATAATCCAAGACAAAATATCCCAATATTCTAAAAAGAGTATAAATTGTACAATAATATTCTCTGGCTTCAGATCTCTGTAAATAATATCTTTTCCATGTAGGTATTCAAATATGCACACAATTTATGCACCATAGAATCTATTTTATAATAATAAATATAACAAACGTATAAAATAAAGAGGGTGCAGATCGTATCCACTTAATTCATTTTTATATTTAAAATGATTATTAAAAATATGAATTACTCTATTTTCATGAAGATTTTATCGTATAATAATGGCTCTATAATTAAACAAAGCTTTCTTAATTATTCTCTATGATTAAATAAACTTAATTTATTAGTATAATACATATGAATATATTATTAATATAAACTGGTGATTTTATTTAAAGTAATTCGATTGAGGAAGAACATGGTGGAGAATTTCGAGATGAACTGCTAAGCACATCTCGGAATATTGCTTATACTTACTGAGTCTGCTTCTAACTGAAATGCCCAACAGAGCGATGGTATGTAAACAGGTCACCTCCTCGCAAAAGCTCTGTCAAAAAGTAAATGTATCTATCGTCTTGCAAAAATCCAAAGTATTCTAACTATAACAAAAGTAATCATTATCTACATATTTTATTTAAATTAAAAGAACTCTTCAAAACAAATATATATTATCTGCTGGAAGAAGTTCCATGAAAGCGGTTAAAACATTGATGGATATATGTCCACTGAATAGAGATTCTACCTCCCTTTAGAGGTTGAAGCCTGCACTTACCACAAAAGGATGTTGTATTTTTTCTAAGATGTTTTTCTCGTTCTCGATGTGATCAACGTGCTTGCTTTTTATAATCTCTGCTTTTTTCATGGTCTTCACAGCATACTTTTGATGCTTATTTGACTTCAACCAACCAACTCTTACATTTCCAAACGCACCTATAAACCAACCAGTTATTTAGTGAGCCAGCGGAGAAATGTGTAAGCCAGATATATAGATGCATCTGGGCTGATTAAGTATCAAATTAAAATATTAAATATTAATGGTTTTACTTGATTTTATTTCATACATTAAGTATGAATGTTCTTACCCTCTCCTAGAGAGACACCAAAGACAATGTCAGACAGTGAGCACTCTACCTTGGGATTCTTTTAGGAATCTGACATATTTTTATATTATACGTTTGAGAATAAGAGAAATAAATTCAATCTTCATATATCATAAATAATCCAAGAATTAAAATTAAAGTTAATCATTATTATAATACACATAATAATAGCATCACAACTACGAATATCTTCTTCCTTATCATATTAATAATATAAATTATTTCGTATTTTTTTTTGAATAATTTTAATATTTAAATAAGTTATCACTCCAAATTGAAACCTGCATTTGAATTGATAGCATATCTAAGCACTTCCTTCATCTTTTCTGGGTCTCCGTAATGAGGTAGTTTGAGCATATTCATGCAAGTAGAGGAAGTTGGGAATCTTTGTTCCCCTCTATCAAGCAGGATTTAATGAATGCAGAATTAAGGATTAAGGTACTTAAAACCTTTATATCAGAGTTTGTATTTAAAATTATATGTAATGTAAACCTAGGAGTGGAGGTCTGTTTGTTCCAGTTACGAAGACCAGAAACTTCTCTCTTTCCTCATTTGGCAATTCTTTGAGTAAATTCCAGAATTCAATTATATATGGATCATTATCTCTATAACCATGATATACTGTGTTCCTTCTTAAGTCATCTACATCATTATATTTATAAAAAAATAATAATATATGGTTTCAATTTTAATTTAATATTAACATCAATTTCATTTTGACCACCAGATATTAGCAATTGAATTTCATCAGGGAAGAATAGACTCAAAGTTTCTTTATCGATAACAGTATAAAGTCCCTCTTAGAAAGCTCTTACTTGAGTCTTAACTTTCTTGTTAAGCACGTAATCAGCATACATCATAATATACTAGATTTTATTCTCACTAAAACATGCAATTATTTGTTGTAAACTGTAGTTAAGTTATTTCATAAGTTCATATTAAATACAATAAAAGTTTATATAAAATCTTACTTTGTAACTTCAATTTTATCTCCATTAGCCAAAAGAGGAAACTGAAGAGTTTTGCCTAGGAAGTCTTCTGTAATTGAGAATGTTAAGCCTAAGTCTCTGGCATCACCTTCAAAGTATATTAACATCTAAATATAATTTAATTTAATAAGTATTTCAAGAACATAAGATTGTTGTAGAGATCATTGTCGTATGTCTTCAAGTCATCTAGAGTATTGCTTTTGTCTCCAAATTTATTCAAGAAAAATCTAGCAAATGAGCATTTCAATAATATACCCTCATATATTGCTTTGCCAACTATCATTCCAAAGAATTTGAAGTACCTATTACAAATTTGTTAATATTTATAATATGTTGGTGAATACTTACTGGTCAAAGTTTGGGATACCCCCCATGTGCCTGGAATTTTTTCAAATTCCAGGCACATGAAAACCGTTCCAGATTCATCCTGGAATTCCAGCATGAATCTGGAATTTGTGTTAAAATTTTATTTATGGTAGAATATATTATAAATTAAAAAAATTGCTATTGTATTTTGTATATCAAAGTAAAATTATAAAAATTCCATTTAATTGCTCTCTATAATAAATAATCCAAAAGTCATATTACAATGAGATAAAAAAATTAAATATTATAAGCTTTTGAATTTTATAATTATGTACAAAAATGAATCTCCATTGATTCAGTAAAATTATCACTTATATCATGTAAATACTAATTTAAATTTTCTAAAGCCTGTTTTATTTATTATTATACATAATATATAAATTAATGCATTTGTTAAAATATAATTATGCAATTTAATAAGGAATTTTCATTTATCTTAAGAAGCTGGATCATAATTCTTATAACATTTCAAATAAAAATAGTGAAGATGTTTAAGAATATTAGCTTATTTTTAAATAATATAATATTATTATTTAAAATTATTCATGGCATTTTTCTATCTTCATCATAAGATGGAACATAACGGGATTTTTTTGTTAAAGCACAGTTTATAATTTAAGAATTTTACAGCCTATCCTCAATATATCATGACATAACTTATTGTTTTCTCAAGGCATAACATTGCAGTGCTTTAAAAAATAATATCATTATATGTCATGATTACCGTCTGTTACTACGAGATCCCCCCCCGGGGGTACCCGTCCCCCCTCCCATTCCCCATACCCCCCCCACCCCCATTAAAATACCCCATTTCATATCGATTTTTGTATCTACATGGTCTAAATCGATCTCCTTCTTGACATCTCGACATCATAGACCATATTTTATATATGAAATTTCATTCTCGCCATCATAGACCCTATTTTATGCATATAATTTCCTTATAATTTAAAATTACTATATTTACAATATAGTGGAATAAATCATATGAATTTTATACTTTGTTATGTTTCAAGATTTTAGTAAACCAGATTACACTAGTCCAAATGAAATATAAATAAAAAAACTTTTTTAACAAAAGTAAAATTTTTATATACTATGATACAAAAAAATGATTTAAAAAATTTTTGTCCCTTAAATCAACTTTATTCGACATAATTCAAAGAAATAGTATGAGTAATTTTTTAATTTATTTTTTTTCATCAGTTTTTTATAAAGGATAATGGATAAAATAGTTATAAAAAAATGAAAGAAAAAAATAATAATAATAATAATACGATCACATTGAGGTCTCTAGGGACCCCCGATCAAAAATATGTTTAATATATATACATAAGGGACAAGCCCTTTCAGTGGTATTAGTGGAGTCTTGTATTTCTACTGGAAGTTCTCCATTTTTGACAGACTGTAAGTAGTCTATTTTTTCAACTGTTCCTGCTTTCTTGTCTTCACTTTCTTTTCTTCTTCTTGATGATCTTGGATTTCTAGTTTATTGTTTGATTGAGATCATTGAATACTAATTTTTCTTCATAATCCTGGATCTATAAGTTTTCCAGGTATTTACTTAGTTTCTAGAAGTTTCTTATTTTCTGCACATTTCTCAGAGTACAACTAATTTTCTTAAATTTATTTTAGTTGTTGAAGTTTTCTTTGGTTGGGTGTTTCTTGGGTTGGCTAAGGTTATTCAATTAATTTTGTGATTATAGTTCAATCATTAAGTCTATTAGAAAAATTTCCTTATTAATATTTATGTCCTTAGTTCTGATCAGGTCAGGTGGTTTTCCCTGTTTGCTGATGTCAACAGTATAGTTTTCTGATATTTTTAGCAAGAATGGAGACGCTTTTTCTATTTCTCTTGGTTTGTCATTGTTGAGTTCATTCTATGACTGGAGTGTGTTAGAGGGTGTTTTGGGTTCTTATTAAATTGTTTGAGGAGGTTGAAGTTCATTTTGTTTTTGGTCAAAACTTTCTTTAAAAATCTAATGTTAAGGTTCGTACTCCTTGGTTTCTCTATTTAGTACCCTAAGTGCGTCATCGCTACAGTCTTGAGTTTTTTTCATATTTAATACTAAGAGTCTAGGAGAAAAGGGAGGTTTAGACTATGGGGTTTTGTTGAAGGGGTTTCTGGGTTTTGTAAATGTCAAACTGTTGTGTTAGCGAGAGCTTTGAATCGAAGAGTTCATTCCATGTAGGTGCTGGCTAGCCCCAGATGTCTAGTGTTGGTAGATTAGTATTTGAACTATTAAATAAGTTCACTTAGTTTTTATGGTTAAGGTTGAGTGTATTACCAAATAGACTACTTCCCTTGTTTTAGTTAGAGTCTGATTTGAAGGTTTATGAGTTAATATCACTATTAAATAGTGAAGTTTAGCACTGGGACTGTTTGAAGATGGCCTGACTCTAGGTGGGACTTGCTTACTGCTGGATCTGTTGACTGTGAAGTTCGTGTTGTGAAGGCTGGGGACTATTAACTCTCTATTCTTTGAGTTATCTTCTTCTGATTTTTGCCTCTACTTCCTCTTTGAATCTCGTTGAGTAGAAGTCTGTTATATTTGGCGCGTCTATTGCGAGAGCTAGGAGATTAACTTGGTGATGGTTGAGGTCTATACTCAGTAGTCCCTGGATAGCAAAATCTGCTAATCTTTCTTATTGCTTTTCATTGAAGTAAGCAATATAGTCTCCTTCGTCGGCTAACGAAGAAGAGCAGGTTCTTTGGTCGACTTATTAAACTTCCTACTGTCGTGGTCTAAGGGGATCAGGCGTGATCTCTTTATTATCCTTAGAGTTCCACATTCGGAAAGGTGCGACCTATCTATTAACTTTTTTAATTTAAAAGTTTTAGTACTATAATATATAAATTTTATTTTTAAAAAATTTTATCCCTTAAATCAACTTCATTCGATATAATTCGATGAAATAGTCTGATTATTTTTTTTATAGTTTTTTTTCTTTATTCATTTAAGAAAAAAAATTGATGTATAAAATCAAAAAAAAAACTATAAAAAAAATAATCAGACTATTTCTTCGAATTATATCGAATGAAGTTGATTTAAGGGATAAAATTTTTTAAAAATAAAATTTATATATTATAGTACTAAATAAAAAAAAATAATTTTTTTAATGAAAAAGTTTTTTCAATTTATATCTTATAAGGAATAGTGTTATAAGGTAGACAAACATCCTGAAACTTGATAAAACATAAAATTCATATGATTTATTCCACTATATTGTAAATATAGAAATTTGAATTTATAATGATAGTTTATATATAAACAATAGGGTTTATGATGTCAAGATGATATTTCATATATAATATAGGGTCTATGATGTCGAGATGTCAAGAAGGAGATCGATTTAGACCCTGTAGATACAAAAATCGATATGAAATGGGGTATTTTAATGGGGTTGGGGGGTATGGGGAATGGGAGGGGGGGACGGGGTCCCCTGGGGGGGGGATCTCGGTGATAACAACCGTCTATTTTAACTACAACTATTTATATTTAATATTAATTTGATAAATTATGTTTGCTAAACATCGAATGTGTTCCTACAATAATTATCGTTGTAAAATTATAATCATGTTACAAATTAATATGAATTTGAATATAAATGGTAAAAGAAATTTATTTTTTTGCTTTTTAAATTAATATTTAAATAATATTATGTATAACCATTTAATTGAATTTTTGGGGGGAAGTTTCCTGGCCAAAAATTTTATAGCACCCAAAGAAGGAAGGTTCCTGCCGCTATGTAATTTTAATAATTTTTAAAAAATCTCTATCATTAATTATATTATAGTTAATTTTTAATTTAGCCTCAAATATCATTTCTTCCTTGATTATGAATTTAAATTATAATAAAAATTACATTAATTATAACAAAAATTTTATTTTAGCCTTGTTTATTATTTATAATTTGATAATCAATAATAATTTACTTTTAAAATTATATATAATAATAAAAGATAGATAGTATATATTTATGGTAATTGAAATTAAAAATTTATTTGTTTCTAATTCTTTTAATACCAAACGATATAAATCATAATAATGAGGGCAGGAAACTTCTGAAGGAGGCAAGAAACTGTTTTGGGGGAGGAAACTTCCTTCCCCCGAATTTTTTATATAAAATAATAATATTTTATTTAAAAAAATTTGGTTCCAGATCTGTATCTGGAATTCCAGATTCATCCTGGAATTCCAGATTCATTCTGGAATTCCAGATACAGTTCTGGAATTCCAGATATAGTTCTGGAATTCCAGGTACAGTTCTGGAATTCCAGGTTCCAGATTCATGTGCCTGGAATTTGAAAAAATTCCAGGCACATGGGGGGTATCCAAAGTTTGGATGTTGATGAGCTGATAAATGATTTGGATAAAGCTTCCTATCAAATGTCTCACTAAAGAAAGTATATAATAATATAAGTTATTTAATGATGATTTTAATTAGCTTATTAATTTGAAAGCGTATTGTGGATCAAATATAATTTCTGTGAGTTTAGTCATAAATTCTTTGAATAGTCCACCTCCATCAACTCCTTCTTCAATTATATCATTCACATCTACAAACTGGATCCTGAGTCTATTTTTAATATCTTCGCCCTGTCCATATAGCTTAGCAAAAGAGTCTTCCAGAATGAATTCTCTGCGAATTTCAATTCCTTCAGCATGTATTATTAACTTTTAAAAAAATAAGTAGACCTAAAATAGAAGTTCTTTTTATTTAATAACCAACCGAACATATTATTCTATCTAGTAGATTTTTCAGTACTTATTAGGTCTCTAAACACCATTGCTCTGACTTCAAATGGAATTGTTTATTAGGCATTTTTATAGAGTGTAGGTGAAATTGTGTTCATAATGTTTTCTATCTTAACTCTATCTAGCAAGGAAAGTAGTGATTTATCAACTATCCAGAATTCCTTGGGATTATATAAATAATATGACTTTAATAAATAATACAATTTATCTAATTTAATAGGATATAAGTTCAGTCTGCGGTCTCTGTCGTATAATCTGGTGATGCACTTTTTCAAGTTATCTTTAAATCCATCATCAAATTCTTGAGAATTGGCATCATTCAAGAAAGTACGATAGGATATTCTATTTAACAAGTCTGCTATGAATCTAGTCTATGATGGTGTTAAGAATGTATTATGAATATGAATTATTAATTAATTAAAATGCATTATTTGAATCAGTAGATCTTTAATTCAGGAACTCCAAATCATCCAACACAATTAGCCTCTTATGCAAAATATGCAAAAATAGTTTGAATAAGTCTATGTCTACAGTTCTCACATGATCAATCAATAGATTTAAGTTAGACAACTTATTTGGAGTGTAGGTATCTTGAATGTAAGTGCAGAGGTTAACCAGCATTCCTGATCTGAAGATAATATCTCTTTCAATATACTGTTCACTCATATCTAACAATTTCATAGCCTGAAGTACTAAACTTATGATTTGGCTGCTAACATTAATGTCTACTTAATTTATTATTGCTTCTTTAGTGTATATCAGAACCTTTTATTCTATGTCCTTTGTTATCAATCTTGTGATCTATTGCTCCTTAAACTGAATCACTTTTATAACAAATTAATACTTTAAACACTTCCTTAGATAATTAGTTAATTTGAATGAGGACATTAGGATTTTTACTCTTCATTTGTTTCAAATAATCTAAGTATAGTTTCATCACTTCTTTAAGAGAAGAAAAGAGATGGTCAACTGGAATTTCATCTTTCATAGTCCTTAAGAATTTCAATATTGTTGAAAGTTAAAATACTTCAGTCACTGAGAAGTGGGGATTAAAGTTTTAGAACCATGGAAATACTAACTGCTTAAAGAATGTGAATTAAATCAATTTTTGAATTAATAATTACAAATAATGTCAGCTATAATTGCTCATTAGGGAATAAATCAATGAAGTCTGAATCCTGAATAATTGTCTCCAAAATTTCTTTACTAATATTTTCAATCTAGCTGTTAATAACTATTCTTTCTATACTTTATAAAAACCCAAGTTAGTCGTTTGATATTAATCCCTGTAATTTTTTGGTAATCAGTTGCTACAACAAATTTTACAATACTTGCTTTTGATTATCAAGAATTCTAGAATTTATCGCTGGGTAATTGCTTAAACTCAGCATTTACATAGAACTTGAGTAGGTAAATTATTAAAGAGCAGACCGGAAATTTTGACTGTAAAGTGCAGAATTGGCTTCTACTCTCATGCTTAAATTTATGATTTAAGTCACTAAAAGCGTGTATTAATCAATTTAGTTATTTAATAAATTAAATTTAAAGCAATTAAATATGTTTATTAATCGGCATTTATGCTTCCTTGAGGCATCCCAACAATATTCGAATTACTTGCTTCCATAGTAATCCCAACTAATTCTGTCAGAGGAACTTCAAGTTTCTTGATAAGCTATGGGGATCTCAGGTTGCTTAATCCTACATTGACTCTTCCAATGATTTTGCTTAGAGCTTTATCAACAATTTTAACTTTTTATTCTGGTGCTTTATTCAAAAGAGCCTTAATTCCTAGGATGCTGCCAGCTATATTTTCATCGATGAAGATCTATTTCGATAATTTTTGGTTGACTAAGTACATCTTCAAACTCTTTTGAATTTGAGTGGATGCATCAGTCTGTTTCTTAAACAACAACCTCTTCTGTCTCTCAATGTCATTTTTAGCAAGTAGTTCCTTCTTGGAGAGCTCTTTCTTGTTCCCCATGTTTACTTTGTATTTGAAATCATCATGAAAAAATCTGTCTACCATTTTCTTTTTGATAAATGAAGTATTCTAAAATTTATTGTTTAAATTATTGGTTAAATTTATTTTTGTGTTTTTGTTATAACAATTGTTTAAATTTTAATTGTAACTATAACTAAGTTGATTTAAGCTTAAAAGAATATCAATATACAAAAAAAATTAAAAAAACTCTTATTTAAAAAAATCTCTTGATTTTCTCTCGATTTTATTATTTCTGCATTTTACCTAAATGATTTAATAGAAATATTTTAAAACTTAGAAAATGATTAATATGAATTTATATAAATTATTTACTTTTATAAAAATTTGAATCAAATACAACATTATAAAATATTATCAAAAATAATCAATTAATTTTTTTATGAAAGAAATTGATTTACAAAAGTGAAATTTATTTGAATAAAAATTTGTGATATTGAAATCAATATTCTTTTTATCATTATTAATTATAAATTTTAGAGACTACAGTTTACCCCAAAATTTGAATTTATGTAAAGCAACAATAATTCGACAAATATGAGCTAGAGAAACGCCTATGATACAGACTTAACAAGATAAAATTTCACATCTCATATTTAGGATTCTCAAATTAATCATGACGCACTTTTTTAGAACAGTAATAGCTATATTGATGTAGAGATGAACCTTTAACTTCCCTCAAACACTTACATTAATGATTTTCTATTTGCAAACTCACAAGATTAAATAAGTGATGATGTTTATGCTCAAACTCTTTAGTTCAACGAAATAGATGAATATGATCCCCTTAATTATGCTTATTGTATAAATAAATTTGAATTTGAAAAAATTAATTATTAATTAAATACTATAACTCAAAATAGTGGCAGTTAAAGTTGGCCAATTTAAAAGATCTTGGGCTTGTTTGATAGAGAAATTAAAATTAGCTTGACTTTATTATTGGCGTTACTATTTTATCTCATCCCTAGAGTGATATAACTCGACTTTAATTAAACGCATTCAAATTCATTAAATTATACCCTCACATTAAAGCCGAGTTATATCACTCTAGGGATGAGATAAAATAGTAACGCCAATAATAAAGTCAAGCTAATTTTAATTTCTCTATCAAACAAGCCCAAGATCTTTTAAATTGGCCAACTTTAACTGCCACTATTTTGAGTTATAGTATTTAATTAATAATTAATTTTTTCAAATTCAAATTTATTTATACAATAGTCATTACTTCCTCAGAATTTGTCATCAACCTCAGGTAGCCAGGAGCCAACTCAATTCAATTACAAGAATCAATAATCTAAAAAAATTGATGATCAATTGAGTTTATCGAATACTGGAATTCGTCAGACTTAAGAGTTTATGAACTCTTTTGTTTAAGAGTCTGCAGCTATTTCAAACACTGATACTTAAAGTCAACTTGAAAAACAATGTTAAATATAGAAAAAACAGAACTCTATTATTTTGTCGAGGGAACCCAAGATGACTTCTTCTTATTAGCCAACTGCATCATCAAGCTCATTCAATATTTCTAGAGATAACCCTGGTACTCACTCGAATATGAAAATTCATGCTCCAAATAAATTATAAATAAAGTAATTTAATCAGAACAATTAGGACAGGCCTTCTTATGAATTGGATATGATAAAAAATGCTAACTCTTGTCAAATAAATGATCATATGAATGATTTTGGCACTTAAACTAATATTTAAATTAATAGAATGAGTTTTAGTTAAATAATTACACAGATATTTAGTATGAAGATGTACAAAGTTAGTTTTGCTTATAAAATAGAAATAACAACAGTCAAGTAAATAAGAATTTTGAAAAAAAGAAGTCTCAGAAATAGCAACATCAAAACAAACAACAATCATAAATCGAAAGTGCTGACTTAAATAAGAGAAACAATTAATAGCTAGATGATTTTCATAAAAAGAATGTCTTCAATGATAAAAATATTGAAAAGCACCAAGTTCTCTAAAACCCCTCAAGATTTATAATACATCTATCTGAGTAATCTGGTAGCCAAAACAATTAACTTCGGTAAGAATCTTCGAATCAATCCATTACTTAATATATACCTCTTGCTAATGTTAACCAAGTTAATTAAGAATTTTCGAAATAACTCAACAGCCTCCCATCTGATTATGATACATAGAATTAGCAGCAAATGATATTTAATTAAGCCACTAGTCAGAATCACAATTCTAATACATCTAATAATCATTAGTTGAATTCAAACAGTAAGAGCTATTAACTAAATCAGATTTAGAGTTCACCTTATAATCCTCAAATATTCAATAATTCATAGATCTAAGCAGTAGATAGCAATACATACTCAAGGCACGCTAATTCTCTAATCAACATGACATTAGTTAATTGCTTACCTGGTCAAAATTATTTTATCAATGTTAAAAAAATTTTAAAATCAATTAATGCCGTTCAACGGAAAGAAAGATGAACTTAAAGCACTAATACACAGAGAAGATAAGTTTTTGTCCTAATTTTTCAAAAAATGTTTTGGTGCTAAGAACATTTGTAATGGGATCAGTAGATTGAGGAACGTTTAGGTTTACAAGAATTTTTAAGGATACGACGAAATCTGCATTAATTTGCTTGTAAGAATGCTATTTTAATGTATCTTGTTACTATGGGCCAATGAATTTATAAAATTTACTAATATATTAATTCATTAAAATAATAATGCTGATTTGGAAATGGAGTTTTTCTAATCATCGAGAATTGTTGAGCTTGCCCCTCAAGTTGATATCAGATATTTCACTTCCGTTCATAAGTAACCAATAATTTATTTTTAACTTTAAATATAAGATTTATACTGTGTATATAACTTTTTTGAAAGGAGTGAAAAAGTGCCAAGAATAACATGAGCTATCCCCATAACTTTTAGGCCTCTTGAAGGAGAGTTGTGAGACCTTCAAATCAGAAATTAAATTTGATGATGAAAAAACTTTTCTACAGAATGCTATTTAAAACAATATTGAAGACTATTTTCCAGGAGGCAAGAAGGTACCATTAATAATAAGATATAAAATCTATTTGAAATTTAAATTTGATATAAACAAATATTGAATTTATATTAAAAGGCGACTCAATTTATAGTTGTTCCTCTAATAATCCTATAAAGACCTGGCTAAGTTATAATAAAAAACATAATTATTAATTAAATATATTAAAGTTAACTTTTCATATGAAAAGAATATTATTTGATATTTAAATAAGGATCAATTTAATTATTTTATGAATAAAAACATTTATATAAATTTAATTAATTGAGTGCAGGCTTATTCTTAATAAAAGCTAATATTTTAGATTTATTATTGAGAAATTTAAAAATTATTTATTTTAGATTAACATGATTTATTTTTTTACTAATTTATTATTTTATATTTAGAATTCATCATGAATGAACCTTCGTACCATTTTCTTTAGTATTATTTGATAAAAATAAGAATTATTGAGGGGAATCTAAGGTAATAAATTATACATAAAGCCTAAACGCAAAGAATTTAGATAAGAATATTATTAATGGAGTAGATATTTAAAATTATTAGAATAAATGCAATGATGTTATTTAGAAATTAATATTTCATATTATAGTATTTCAAATTTCAGATAATTCTTTATAATTTTAATTAAATTTATTATTATGAATTAAATAATGTCAATTCTTTAAAAATATATATATAAACTTATGCAATATTGATATAATTATAATTTTAGATATTTTTTTTATCTATTTGTTAAATCATTTAGTTAAGTAAGTTTATCGACAATATCTTTCTATAAATCTCAATAATTGTAAAGTTAACAATTTATATCTTAATGTTTTTCTATATATGTTTGATTTTGATAATACTAAACAGTATAGAAATTAATATTATATAAATGATTGTTAATGTAGTTTAAAGAAAAATTTAAAATATGCAATTATTAATAAGAAATTTTTATCTATAAATTTAATGTTTATTTGAACAGAATTTTATGAATTTGAAATCAGATTAATTTTAATCATTATTAAATTTACTTTTTTTTAAATATATACTTTACTTCAAGAACAACTCATTATGCAAATGAATAATTTGGAATAGAAACCTAATGCCTAATCCACTTTTCACAACAGCAACTATAATCAAGATCAATCTACTAATCAACTTATCAATACTTCATAACCAGTTAGTCACTCTAGTGTTGATAGTCGCTTTCAGAATCCAGCTTAACCACCAAACTCCTATTAATTCCCTAATAACCCTCTAAGTCATGGAGTTCAAGCAAGCTATTAAACTCAAAGATCTTAGTTCAACCCTTAATAACAGTCTCAAATTCAAATCCAAGACCATTAATCATCAAATCACAGAGACATTCAACTATTTCAAAAACAAAACTCCCAAACTCCATTTATAAAACAAACTAATGATTTCAAATTATAAGACTCTCACTATTTCAGTAATTTAAATGCTTAATATCATAAAGCTAATTAGTCTGCATAGTTTGAGAGTTTGCTTGAAGGCTCTTCATATGGAAGAACTTTCAATTCACCTTTTAAAGTCTAGAATTAATTCTAAGTCACATCTCATTACTAATAACCAAATCCAACATAAAATTTACTGTAAGACTCTAGAAGCGATTTCTTTTTATCAGGCAGTTAACTTGATGTTCGAATGCAAAATTATGGGAATAATAGTGATTTGAGTGAGTGGAAAGAATAGCAGCCAAACTCTCATTAGTATTAGGAAACTTTTAACTTATAAGAGAATTCATTTCCTCGTAAATCGAGCCCACTTGTGGACGATTAAAATTATTTAGCAAATTAATATAATTTATATGGAAGTGATTTTGATGAGAGCCTTTTTCAAAAGTTTGAGTTTAGAGACAGACTTAATGTAATGGGTTTTGGTACTTAGCTTAATGACTAGAACCATACTATAGATTAGAATTTACTGTCCCCGAAAAAACTCTCTCCTTAAGGAAGAACTATCAATCATTTTATGGATCAGCAAACTCACTCTGTTAATTCATGTAGACAATTTTAGCAATGTAAATCTGTAACAAAATCTTAACAATCAAAGTCATCAACCTAAATTAATAGGTAACATCAGCAGATAAATTAAATACCAAGTGACTCACAATTTATTTAAGCAAACTGTTCTCACCATTACGCTTTAAAACCTAAACATCTTCATCTTTAACAACAAAATCCTTCTATCAGTATGAATAGCTAGTCCCAGACTTTCAGATAAGGAGCTCATATTAACTAGTTTGATCCCTTAAGCTAATCCTAATTCCTCATTAGGGAATAAATGCACCAGCCTAGTTAACTCCAAGATATGTCTTAATAAATTGGTTCATATTAACAAAATTTAATATCTCAAAATTCATAGAGGAAAACTCAAGGATAACAGCTAAATCCAAACACTAAGATAGATTCTCAAAGTCAAAACCATGCTTTTTAATAGCAAATTCTATCATCAAGACTTCCAAAAGAGTTTACAGGGTAAAATCCCAAATACAGATATCAGAATCATTAAAGCAGTTATCAAGCTCACTAATTAAATTAACAGACCCATGAATTAAATGAATATTAGCCTAGACTTTTAACTCAGCATATACCCCAAAACACAGATTTGAATTAAAATCACTCTAACTATCAAAATTAGGTTGGAATTGTGAACAATGGAACATTTAATTCAATTTAAATTCCATAATCACAGTCAGCACAAAATTATGAAATAAATATATATAACTTTTCTTATAATTCATCAATCCCTGTGAAGAATTACTCGAATGACTTCCTTGCTCCTCAATTTTAACAAGAAACTAAATTGATTCAAAGGCTATGTAAACATTACTTCGGAATGAGAGAAATCTAAGCTGTAATCTTTAGACTGAGAAACGCTTAACTGCAAAACTAGCTTCGAATGAGAGATGACATTTGCGTTAATTTATTAGTTCAAGTATTGCTCTAATCTATATCATTACTCTATGGTGATATATATTTTTAAAATAATGACATTTTTATTTTCAATGGTTTAATAAAAAGTGAGAAGAAAGACTTACTTGATTCAACAAAAATTGTCGAAATTTGCAAAAGTATTTCTCATTAGAACCTTAGCTAGAAATCAAGGTAGTTATTTATATTTAAAATTGTAACATTAATATAGACTTTATCTTGTTATTTATGCATTTCAAACAGCTAAATAAAAAATTTGAAAGTAAGTATGGTTTATCTATCAAATTCTTGGAAATCCTCATAGACTGCAATGAAATTCTAGATGTATATGTGGATAACAAGGCTGGCAGGTTAGATTTGGAGAGGTTGCTAAAGATTAACGTAGACGAATACCTTCCAAATGTTACATCCTACAAATTGAAAGTATTAAATAAAATTAAGTTAATGTTTTAGAGTAAGACACACTGATTAAAATAGTAAAAATGAAATCCTTTTAGAAGTCAATGTAGCTTATTATATTCTATTCAATATTTACTTGCACACCTATCCAAAGTAATTAACAAATTATATAAATTATGTTTTCCTATAAGAGAATGAGTAATTTATGATAAAAAACAGGAATCAAAATGTTATTAAATTTAAATAAATTATTAATAATTTAAAGTAGATTCTATAGCTTATTTTATCAAGTATATTTATGTTAAGTTTGCTGATTTTATGATTTCATAATTTTATCTTTGGAACAAAAATATTACATCTTATATAAATATATCAATAAAACTCATATATTATACTACTATGTAAGATTTATAATTAAATTTATAACACTTGAATTAAATTTCAAAGAATGTAGACAATTTTGGAAAAATTTTACTAATTTAAAAGTTTTTTTAATAATATGACATGAATTGTTTTTGTTTATTAAATTACCATTTGTTAAAGGTAAAAATTGTAATTTTACAAAATTAAGCTAAGAAATACAAAACTTAAAGATAAAAAAATTATATTTGTGATCAAAATTATTGAATTTATTTAAAGATTTAAATTGATTTTCTCAAGTCTTACATTAATAGTTTGAATAATGTAATATTTAAAAAAATAGATATTATACCCTAAAAGTTAAATTAATATTACAGATTTTTATATTCTTTTGATGTACTTTTAATTTAATTGTTTAAAACATTTATAATAAAATGCTAAAATTTATGTGCTATAATTAACATATTAAAAAAAATATATGCGAAACTTTAAAAATTTAAGAATTTTTAATATAGAATATGTTGATTACAAACTTCCAATAAATAATATTCAATATTTTCGCTTTTAATTCTTATTTTCTTTCGATTCTTTCAATATTTTTTTAATTAAATTGCCAAAATTTTAATAAGACAACTATAAAATATTTAATAAACTATTTGGTATACTACACGATAGAGTTTATATTATGAAGATCGCAAATGGTTTTTAAATTTATTCTAAATAGTAATTGATTTTATATAAAAATGGGTTGCTGTACTACAAAGCTTAGTTCTGAAGCTAAGAAGAGAACATTGAGAGACCAGACTGATAATTAAATTTTAAATAATGACACTAAAGGTGAATAAACTTATGTCGGTAAGAAACACCTTTATATAAATATAGGTAATCCCTTATTCAGGAATCCTATATAATATGTTTATAAAAAGAAAGTAAAAGAAGTCTTGGATGAAAGTGACATTGATGACTTAATGCTTGCAGTAGTCAATAATTAACAACAATTAGTTGAAGCACTATGTTTAAAATTTAAGATTCTTAACGTCTGCGAAGTCAGAGGACTAGTTGGGGAATTTGAGCTACTTAAGAGAGAGAAATATGATCTAGCTAATTTAATTTAAATATATTCTTAATTGGAACATGATACTAGTAGCAATTGCTTACAATCATTAGTTTGCACTAGAGTTCTTCACATAAAAACTGCAATGCCATTTAAGAGTGGCTTTGAGATCACCACCTGTACTAGGCTTTTCTAAAATGCAAGAGTATAGTCCCTAATAGTCAGAGACCTTCGCTCTACTGGTTGCGATAAATAATAGAAACGAAGAATGTTTAAAGTATCTCTGGAATACTTTATATAGGCTGTGGGACAACTTCCATCTGCCTTACGTATTAGAAGAATGTTCTTCTCATAAATATTGTGAAGGTATAAGAATTATATTGCGTAGTGAAACTTCACATAATATCTATCAGGGGATGAGGGTTTAAGATCAATTAGCAATGCTAAATGACTTGATTTTAAATAGATAATCCAAAAGATCTCTTGAAGTGAAGGAGACTTTAAAAGAAGAATTTAGTTTACATCCATATGCAACTATAGCAATACTTGTTATGATAAACGATCCAAAAATAGGATACACTTAAAATTCTATTCACATGGAAAAAGCTCTAAATAATTTAGACCCTGCAGAATATGCAAGGTACAAATATTCTAAGAATAAAGCACTGTTTAATTTCTAGTTTTTATAAAACTGAATAAAATAATTATTTTTATTGTATTTGTGAATGAACAAGTAACGAAAAAAATAAGTGAATATGTAACACAAGAGGAAAATCCAAAAATGAATAAATTTGGTGTAAATATCAGGCATAAGTTCGAAAATTTAGATTAAGAAATAGTAAAACTTAAAGGAGGTTTTGTAAACTTGTTGGAATATGAAGATGTTCTAAATAAGCTTTTTGAATTCACTTCATCAAGTGACTTACAAGGTTTTGTGGATAGCGTTAAAACTAATGACATCAGACTATTCAAGCGAAAAAGACTTGAAACTGTTAAACTCACTAATTCCTTTGGTGTTAATAGATATTGTTATTTTACTCCTCTACTGAGCGCTATCCAAAACAAATGCTTGACTATTGTTTCATTTATAATGGAAAGAACTAAATGCAGTTTAAGGTAGGCTCTTTGCTTATAAAGTGTTGATAATGAGGAAAATTTTATGGGATAAGATGTAAATGAAGAATATCAAGCCTACAGTGTGCTGTTATTTTTTATAATTTTTTTATAGCCATATCAATTCATAATGTTTAAATTCATATTTGCTGTGTGCATGTGCCAACAAAGATGAGTAAATGTTAAGATATTTATGGGATGACCATGGAACCTATCTCTGGACAGAAATACATTTTGAACCAGTCATGCGCTATCTCATTGAAAGTGAGTGGCTTGATGGCATTAGAATTATGTTTAGAAGTGACTTAACTGTACAAATGATAAAGAGTTTTACTTCTGAAGAAAGAAGTTTTTTCATTGAAAATATGATTGGAGATCTCTTCAACCTAGAAAAACAATCATTATATAATTAAAAACTACCTTTATTTCTGATTTTATATTTTATTTATATCAGTTGTTAGAGTTATTAAGGAGGAACTTACATTTAAGCCTTATGCTGGGTTATTTGTTGTTTATATGTTGAACGATTTTGAAAATTTAACACCAGAAGATTTTGAATTTTGGGACACTTGTACAGACAATTTGTATGTCCAAGAATTAAAAGTGCTTTCTAAGACAAATCAAAGTACTTTTAGTAAATTCATCTTAGATTACTATATTAAGCGTAGAGATGACAATGTTAAATAATAAGCTATGAAGTTTGTAGAAAAACTAAAGGAGTTGCCTGAGTATGCACCTATTTAAATCAAAAGATTTTGTTAATTAAATAATTCATTATCATTATACTTTTTTTAAATTCTATTTCACCTATTATTGAAGAAGGTGTCGAAGAAGCAATTCAAAATGGGAGTGAAGAAATAAGATTCCTAAGAAAAGACATGAAGGATTGTAAAATTGAATTTATGTAGGAAATGATTAAATATACTATAACTGGTAACATCAAATAGATTTAGAAAATCGTTGAAAAAGAGAATCTTTAAAGTATAGATCTCTATGATATCAGAGGCTTCGCTGTGAAAGCTTATGATTTTGAATAATCAATAATTAATACCAGAGAATGGAACGTAGTTAATTTTTGTGTTTTCTTTAGATAGCATAAACTCTTAGCTTACTATGTTGATGAATTGAAGTTAAACTTAAAAATTTCTCTAGATTATTCTCACACTTACAATGAATTCATAGAAGATCCTTCATTCTTAGATTATATTGGGAGCTATCCTCATTTGTATGGTTTGCTACTTGCCATTTGGACAAAAGACCTTGAAATGCTTAAGTATCTATATGAAGAGAAATAGCACGAGATTTAAACCACAGATTAAGACTTAATTAAAATGATGAAAATGTGCATTAACTCTGGCTTCTCAAAAGGATTCATAAATCTACTTAACTCTTCAGTAACTCAAAACATTTTTGTAAACGCTTCATTGGATGGTAAATAGGAAATAGTTCAATACATTTTATCTGACCATTGCATTGAATCAACCACTATTAATTCATAGAAAACTGAAGACATTTATCGTGAGGTCAAAGAAACTCTGTGCTTATGGCCTTATTCCTGCATTTCTTGGCTCTTTATAGATCCAGTTCATTCTCAAAACAAACGCTATGTTTAAATGATGATTGAAAATTTTGATTTAAAAGCCATGTAAACTTTGGCTTATTGTGGTCAACTCGATAAAATTGAAAGCTAAGTATCGAGACCTAATATTGAAGTTGACTTTTTGGCAAATATAAAAGATGAAGACGATCATAAAGAAATGCAAGAAAAGCATGCGGAAATTTAGGATCACAGAAAAGCTCAATTAGCTCATTAATAATTGTTTATTAATAAGATTCAAGAAGAGAGAAAAAAGCAAGATCTTATAAGGAAATCCAAGCTTAATGAAATATGCTAAGATATCGTAAACTCCCAAGAATCCTTACTTTGAAGATCAATTATATTGTAATATATTATCATATAAGTTTAGAGCAGATATTTTAGGAGGATAGTTTGACATCAATGGAAAAGTAAGCAAGATTCTTCGAGGCAGTCAAGAATTTAAAACTTCTTCAATTTATTGATAGTTACTACAACTTCCAATTCTGGAGAAAACATCCTAAATTCTAGCAAATTGAAATGGATAAATTAAATATTCTTCATTGGGTCTTATTCTTTAATCAAAGCAATATAGCTATATGCCCATAATTAATGATAATGTTTTTATTATATTCTAGATGAAATATTGAAGCCAAATAATGAAAATGAGGAAATGAGCATGCACTTTGGAATTGCTTTAGCTGGAGATCATTTTGACTTCGAATATGAATACAATGAGAAAAATGATAAAGATACTGTTCATAAACTTAGCATTCGCAAATTAGGAGTAGTTATAGTATAATAAGTGTTAATGATTAATATCTTAATTTTTAAATGTATTATATCTGTGTGTTGAGATAAAGTTTAGAATGTTGGTAGAAACTTCTGAACAATGATAAAGATAAGTAAAAGGCAAGATTTTCTTCGCAAGAAGTGCTAGATATCACTTTGATGATATGTTGTGAAAATTGGAAGCAAGGACTAAATCCCTTTGTTAATTTTATTTTATCTATTTTATTAAATATAATGACTAAAGAAAGATCTAATATAGATAATGAATTTTTATTTATATTTATGATGTAATTTCATAGAATCAGCATTTGCAAAAATATCACTAATTAGAAGAGTTGAATTCATCAGGAAACTCCTTCGCACTAACAACGATTGTTTCAAGGATGTGATGCGCATACCCAAAGTGCTTACTTTCGTGGAATGGATGTATGAGAACTACAAATCTCAAGACAATTTAGATTTAAATCCCACTATCAAGACACTTTTACCCTCTTATTAAGACAATAAAGAATTGGAATTATAGAAAATTGGATTCTTGGCCAGACTTAAGCCAGCAGTTGTCAAAGCAGACATAAATAACTAACAGCAATAATCACCGTAATAAAAAAAAATATTAAAAATATGATATAATTCCTAATGAATATTCAGCATAATTATAGTATTACTGTTAAGTTTTATTTAGTAATAGAACAATTAATCAAAACATATTCAATTGTAATAGTCACCAAGAGAGAAAAAGTTAATAAAGGAAGTAGCACCTAATGACATAGTAAACCTTAACGACATCATAATAAAACCAAGACAGTTGCCTAATGTTAGTAACGCAATTGCGTAGAAATAGTACTTTATTCCCAGAGTTGTTGACCCGAGTCCCCTCAAGAACTAAAATATTTGCATTTAAAATTACTATTAAGATGTTTGATAAAATATTAAGATTTATGTTTTATATCGTATTATGTTAAAATGAAAGCAATGACTCAGCAGAAGCAGACAGTGACTGATTACAATTTAAATTATTAATCATAAAGTATATTTAATATGGACTCTTAAAAATTAAACATATAAAGGCTTTTCATTAATAATCTTTACTATATTGAGTACTCAATCAAATTGTTCAATTTATACATCGTATACTTTTGTACTTCCAGCAGATGGTCTAAAGTTATCAAATTAACTTTTTGAGTTACTGGGTTTATCTCCTCCACTGTTATATTTTTCCACAGTTTAAAATATAATTATTATAGCATACTTAACCTTATATAAAAAGACTAATATAAGTTTTGTTAGCAATAGTTTTGATTCCAATCTAATTAAATAAATGATTTGCATTCTATTTCTAAGCTTAAGCCACAGAATTAGAAAAAGTAGATTGTTAAAAATTATTGTTTTTGTTTGATTTAATGTCTTTTGTATTTCTTTATGTATTAATTTAGCTAGCCATCTCACTGTTTATTCCTGATTAATGTTTACAAATTTAAATTCATAAATAAAACTATATCTAAAAAATAATATGAATACTTTAGTATAAATAAATTATTTATTGATGTTTTTGGTTAATACTAACAATAGATTAAGTCATATACTGGCCACTCAATAAACCATGACCTGTAGTTTTACCCAGAGGTGGTGGAGGCAAGTGATTTTAAGCAAACTCTCCAGTCAAGCTACCACCAGTTCCTAATAAACCATTCAAACCTTTGAAACTGAAAATATTTCTTCTTTGTGTTCTGTGGTTGCTATTTGCTGTTGTCAATGAACCTCTTAAGGATTATTAGGAGCTTTGTATAGAAGTCCTTGAAAATGGTCTATCGTTCAAGTTGTTGTGAGTAGCAGTGTTAAGTCTAAAATTCTATTACTGTGTTTGAGGTTTTATTGGCATTTTATTTTGGCTAGGTGACATTATATTATTTTTGTTTCTTGCACTTGGGGTGCCAACATTTGAACCTTTATTACTATTCTAGTTAAACCCCTTCTAAGATTGGCTCATCATAAGAGTCTTTAAAGTAGGGAGTCCATCATTATTATGACCCCATGCATTTTATGTTAGAATTTACTCATTCAACTCAGTAAACATGCCTTTTTATTAAGATTCTAAGTCTTAATAAGTTGCCATTTAAACTTATGATTAGCTTTACTGCTTGTATTTAAATAAGTCATTCGTAATTTCTTAAGTTTTAACTACTTTAACTGGTACATGATGCATATGCTTTTGGGAAATAGCAGATTTGTTTTTAAGTGAAGCAATAGTAGAATTTGCATTATTCCCAATAAAAGAAGATCTGTTTTAATTTGAGAAACTCTACATGGTTTAAGCCATTTTATTTTCTGGTTTACTAGGAAAGACTATTAATTAGCTTAATGACTCTGGAGATTTTAAAACTACAAAATGTTTATCGTTATCATTTAATATTATAAAATTTCTTGATTTACAAATATCAATTTTTATATTTTGGGATTGGGCATATTGTGTTCTACATCAAAATTGCCAAAATATTGTTAATCCATATTTTTCTAAGACTTGCCTCTCTTGCCAGGCCCAGTCCCTCCTCTTTCAAAATCTTATCTCATTTTTTATATAAACTCCTACTAGTCTTTATATTCTTAAACTTTTGAAGCAATGTTGGTTTTTAAGGACATAGCTAGCTATTAGAGTAATGGGGCTTTTTGGTAAGTTTGTTGCAATTCCTATTCTTCTTTGTTTAATTACAATTCTGGATGGATCATACTTGACAAGAAATTACCGTCTTACTATATATTTAAATGTTAAAGCTCTAAATATTTTACATTAATTTTCTTTTGGTAGTTATCAATTTGCATATAAACTTATTCATAAAATAAGTTTAATAATAAATTAATTGATTATAATTATCAAGTGACATCTTTCCAGTAATCTCATCGAATTCCTTTTTCGAACCTTTGAACTTTTTATCTTCTTTGATAACAACTCCAGCATCAGGAGGTTTGAAGAAATCAAACATGCTACCTGCAGTTTATCTCACATTTTACATCTACTGCTTGTTATCCACTATAATTTAAATAATAAAATATTCATTAAGAGATTTTAAAGTACTATAACTTTGCTAGTTTGTTTGAGTCTACAGGCTGAAACCCTATAAATTATTGTAAAATAATGATTTTATTATAATACCAGTCGCTTTATTGTCTTTAAATGGAACAACTTGAGATCTTGAATAAACTAAATTTATTACGATTAAATATATTGTTTATTATATCTATAATTCTATGAATGCTATTTTTTATTTGTTCCTTTGCCTCTACCTTTCTTAAATCTATACTTGAACTTGAAATCAGCTGGTATCTGGTCTGCCACTTGACTATTCTGAAGAATCACATGCCCCTCGAAATCGTAAGTGTATGTACCTCTATCTAGTTCTTTATTCAAGTTTTCTATTTCCACTGCTCTTTGCTTAAATGTAATGCTAAATAACATTAATATAATTGATTTGCTTGTCTCTGATTATCTTGTCCTTTTCTTCTTTTGCTATTCTCTCCATTTTAAGTCTCTGATTATTCTTCTCTTCTCTAATTTTAAATTTATTAACAATAAGGTATATAATTGTATGTAATTTTCATTGCCAATTCATCATCAGCTTCAACTGCTCTTGGATCTTTAATCTAGACAACACCCTCAGAAGCCCAAGGTTCCCCAACAGACCCAACTACATTAGCACTACCATGTTTAATCACCAAATGACCTTTTCTTGTTTGCTGTAGATCTTTGATATACTACTTTCTGTCATGAATAGCTTTTAAAAACACTTCAGGATCATTAGCATTACAATAATAAATTATAAATAGTTATCAGCATCTGGGTATAAGTTAGGGAGTACTATTGGTTTTGATCGATCATCTGGCACACTCAAACTAGCCTACACATCTTTAATTGCTGGCAATGGTTCTTCTTCGAAATTTTCAGGGTCTATCCATTCTATCGGCAGAGGTTCATACTCGCCAATATCATACTGAATATCATAGTTCATTGATACTGTACACAAAAAAAATTAAACTTGAATAATTTATAGTTAAATATTAATACAAAGCATCTGCTATTGCCAAGTTTAAGCAATAATCTGATCGTTTACTATCAATATCTCTTTCTAAGATTTTGTAATCTATCCTCCTCTGAATTTTATCAATAATGAATTTTGCAATTAAAAATGATTCTAGCTTCTATCCTAACAGTTATGTAATTAATAAATAAATAAACACAAATCCTGATATAAAATTAAAAATGAATGAATAAAATGTGACTAGATTTTCTTCTTAAATAATTGCTAATGAATTTTGATTGTTGTATTGTTATATAGTCTAATCTTAGTATTTGGAGTTATTAAATGGACTTGCAGGTTGCTAGCTGCGCTTTGTTCCAACTTATTGCTATTGAGGTTTTACTTACTACTACTGCTGTTACAATTATTTATTCATTTTTAATATTTGTTAATTTAATTTTACAGCTCAACAATATACTTTGTCTTAAACTAGAGTTAAGATTACTTTAGTTAAGTTTAAAATATTTTATGATCATAATTATTAATACTATAGGCAATCATCATAATATCAAATATATTAACTTCCAATTAAATCTAATACAAATAATTCTGAAATCAATATCAATTAAAGGCTCAATTTTACTAATTTATTCTCTCTAATTTCTCTAAATCATTAATTCTTTCATACATTCGTAATTTTAATTCCAAACTGCTTATAAATTTCTGCCATTTACTAGTTTATTGCTCTTAAATTTTAAATTTGTTCTTCTCCAAGAATTGTATCAAGTTTAAGATCAAAGCATCTGGTAAGTGAATCCATTTCTTCGGTGGATAGGAAATCTTGTGATTCATCAATCATTTCTTCGTCATCAATCTCAACTTTTGCCTTTTCAATTTCTAAAGGAATGACTTATTTTGAGCTTTAATCTTTGGATGAAACAACATTGGCTTTACATTAAACGAGAAAGCCTGATAAGGTTTCTTAACACTCATTTATTACAGATTATAATCTTTCTGAAATCTCAAATAATGAGGAGAATTATTCCTAAGCACTAACAATAAGTACATATGCTAACTTTACTCTATAGTTGTTTTTTTAGGCTAAAAATTAAAACTTACTCTTTATGATCCATTGTCAAATTCTGAATCTGGTCCCCATGAATGTCTAAGTATCTTGACTCAAATTACTTGTCTTTGATAAGATTATTTTATTGAGAGAATTAAAAACTTAAAGAATTTTAATCATTGAGTTAAAATTCAATATTATCAGAAAGAAGCACCTATGTTAGCTAGTTGGCTATTTTGATGAGTGTGTGAATAGCAATTACCTCTGTACAAAACAATGATCCAGAAATCTAGTAAGATCTCAAAATCTCAGCAATTCTACTTAAAGGGTTCCATTTATTGAGATTTTGATCAGAGAGTGGTTAATCAACCTTAGAATCTTGCTTTCTCTAATTTTTAAATATAGGTTTCTGGTTTTAGTTTATATTTTACTTAAGGCCACCATCGTTTTGCTATATAAAATAATTATGAATGTGAAAGTTAATTTTCTATTGATTCTGCAAATGGGGAAGTTAGATTTTGAGTTAATTTTGAATTGATCCATTAGCTTGGTTTATATTTTGTGGGCAAAACTATACATTTACATCTCCACTTGAAAGATTCTGAGAAGATTATTAGAGTTTAGCAAAGTTATGTAGCAATTCTGACCTGTGTTAGTTTTATTGGTCAATCAAAACCCCAAAACCCTTTCAGTAGTTTGATTGAGTTTTTGATTGATAAAAGTAGACTATTAGTGCATACTTTATTAGGGTTTTAATAGGGTTTATGTAGGGTTTTAATGTTTAAATGTTAGTAATTTATGTGAGTATATGCGAGTTTTGGGGTCTGTTTATGACAGTGAGTATATAGATTTATTGTTTAAGTTGCGTTATGGATGTGATGAATATAATGATCAACTCAAGCCTATCCTTAATTTCACGTCTATAGCAAGGCTACTCCATAAATCTCCTGCTACTGTGAGGTCTCACTGTCTATTAGCATTGAATTTAAAGAGATATCATCTTAATTCTAAGCCTTAGAGACCTTTAAAATTTTAGCAGCATCATATTGACTATCTTATTAATGATAAGACTCTTAAATACTGGGCTCATTTCTCTCTAGCCTAGAGGGCTGTGATGTTTCATCGCCAATTTCCTGAGCTTCACATATCTGCTTAATCGATGTCTAACATATAAAATAGAACGGAATATCTTACAAGACAGTCAATCGCATTAAGAGAGTGATTGACTTTAATGTTCCATTTTATTAGATTAATTTAAATTATATATTCTATTAAATGCAGAGGTCTTAAGAGCATAATTTTAAGTTCATACACGCTGATGAAGCTGTATTTACATTCAATACCTTTATATCAAGGTCTTGGTACAAGAGGTATAGTAATATAGAAGTTTATGACTAAAAGGTTAAGGTTTAACTTCATGCTATTCTTGGAGGAATAAGTGAAGATAGTGGCCTCGAGACTTATGTTATTCACCCTCGTTTTATAAAGACTGAATAATATATTAAGTTCTTGCAATAACTCAGAGATAAGTACGCTGACTAAGTGATTATTCTATTCGTTGATAACTTGTCAGTTCATAAAACTAAAGACTCAAGGAAGGAATATGATAGGCTAAATATAACACCTGTATTTAATGTTCCTTACAGCCCTTAGTTTAATGGAATTGAATTATATTGGTGGTTATTGAAGGTCATTATAAGAAATTGCTGCTCTACCATCTGATGCATGATTTAAAGATAGATACAGTCGATTTTATTAAGAGTGCTGCTAAAAGAGTCAGTGATGAGAAAGCTAAAGTGTGCGCAAGAGAATGGAGATTTTGTGTTTATAAATAAGTATTAGATTTAAGCTAATGAATAAGTTCACATATTAAATTTGCCTGTAAAGGGATTTTGCTTCTCTTTCTTTTCTTCCTCTTAAGGCTTGCTTGGGCCCATGTTTCTTAGTGCCAGCTCCTGCATCTATGTTCATCTCTTCTGGCTTTTTAAATCTTTGAAGAGTCTCTTACTCGATTCATGTTTTACTTGAGACTTTCTCTCTCTGTTTAATTTGCTGCGCTCTTTCATCAATATATAGCAGTACCAGTTTTTTTTATATAGTTAGAAGGCTAAGCTTACTTGAGATGAAAGGATGCTTTTGAAGTTCCTAGAGCCAGGTGTCGCTTATTTTAATACCTTGCTTCTCTTTTTCTTCAGGAGAGATTCTGTATCTTTTCTTATGAGCTTCTTAAATTACTTCATTAAGTACTCAGGTTTCAGAGTTCCAAGGACACCAAAGAAGAAGTTTCTCTCTGTCAACTTATTAGAGTTTTGCAGCTTTGATGGAAGGTAGAGGGCAACATCTGGATCACTCATAGCATCCTCATAGAGGTTTGTTACTGAAATTTCAGGGTAGTTAGTATCTCTATCATCCTAATTTCATTAGACTTAAAAGCTTTTTTTTCTTCACTCAGTAAGGCTTTTAAGAATGATATTTTAGTTCCCTCCTAAGTTGGCAGAAGAGTCCAACTATAATGGATGTATTAATCTTAATTAAGAACTTACCTTGCTATACCAAATATCTATAGTGGTCCTCTTTACTTCGAAATTTTCCTATTAAATCTTGAGATTAAATTCTCTTCATTGCATCATTCATAGACTTCATCTTGCTTCCTCTTTCTAGAAATGTTAATGAAATTTAAAATTATGGATATCCATTCTAAGTTTATTATAATCTTACTACTAAATAGGGAGGACCTACTGGAGGTCAACCTTGAAAAGATATGTGGAGAAGCATTGAAAAACTTGCTCCAAGTTTCACAGATTGATTTCCATTTTTATCAATCTATCTCCATTAAATTGCTCCTAATAATGTTTAATTATTTAAGGAGGTCCTCCAAATTAAGTTTAAACTTTATTAGGAGTTAAATTTTAAGGTTAAAACTTAATTAGGAGCATATTAAATTAAAAAATGTTTAATAACTTTACCTCCAAATTAAGTTCAAACTTGATTTGGAGGTCCTCCTAGAGAACAAAACTTCATTAGGAGTATTTTAATTTACTAAAACGTATAAAATTCTCATAAAATATGTCAACTTACAGTCGTCTATGGGTATTTAATTTTCTTACCTCTCAGCCGAAAATCTACCAGAGTGACTTATACTCGACTATTAAAGTTTATCAAGGTATATTTTAACATTATTATAATAAAATATTTCAGCAAACTAAAATGAGCGCTAACCTTCTGAGAAGAGCGGCATTACTTGGGTAAAATCAATCAAAATTATCATTCCAGCAACCAAGAAAAGTAGAGACCAGAGACGCTTGTACTCAGTGGGAGCCTACTTATGACAACTTTGACCAGTCTAGCTTTGAGATTTAAATATAAGTTAAGTAGGAGGTTATTAAAGAAGCTGTGCATATTGAGGAGGAGGTTAAACAACCCGCCATAGAACATTAATAAATACCAGCCAAAGTTGACTATTAATGCAAAGAATGCAATAAAGTTTTCCCTTACAAGTCAACTTATAAGAGACACTTGAGAGATATACACAACGATATGCCAAGGTTATATCTCAAGCATTAAAAGAAAGATGGGAAGTATGTCTGTGAGTTCTGTGAGAAGCCATATTCTCATACTAGAGACCTTAAAGTGCACTTAAAGAAAAAGCATAATAAAAGTTTTGTCTTTATTCATGAACCCACAGGGGATAGATTCCTCTAAAAAAGAAGATCAAGAAACCCAGTGGAGTCTCTTAGAGTTGAAGTCTAGAAGTAAGTCAAAATGAAGAAAGCAGTCAAGAACTTTCCAGTCTCTGAGATCAATAAAATCATGGTTAAAATTGATGCTATGAAGATTCCTATATTAAAAATTATTGACTTAGATTCTTGTCTAGAAAGCTACCTTACTCTTGAAGATAAAGTTGAGAAGAGAGTCATTACTGATGACTAATATGCTTATAAGATATATCCTTTCAATTACTTCCTTGCTGATGACAAGTTCCAAATGGAATTTGCTAATGAGTATATGCTCTTTAAAAGGCAAAGTTAATGAGTGCAGGCATATCATCTAGCTTGATGCTATTTTACTTGGTAAAGATCATGTAGCCTTCAGGCTTCCTTTACTTGAAATGACTTACAGAGATTTCTTATCTGACAATAGATGTCAGAGATAAATTGTCTAGATAGTATAGAGATAGTTGAGGGGATTGAAGAGCTTCACAAGCTTGGATATGTTCATAGAGATTTAAAGCCAGAGAACATCATGATAAACTTTCAGCCTTTAAGAGTTTATATTATTGACTTCAACAGAGCTCAAAGAGTGTAAGCCTCTGTATAAGGAAATGTGTACGGCACTCCTGGATATTTCCCAGAGAGAGAAGATTGGAGAGATGGAGACACTTAATGGGATATTTGGGCTCTAGCAGTAATAATAATAGAGAGCGACATGCCAAGAAACTATTACTTTAGTTGCAGGGGTGAGAGAGATTCTAAGCAGAGAATCAAACAATCTCTCGATATAAATAAAATAAATGGAGGTCTCAGAGAACTTGCATACTCAACTATTATCAAGCCAAGCTAAGAGAATTAACAAACAATAGAAATAATCATACATCAACTTAGAAAGATAAAATTCAGAGAATTGCCACATGACTCTAAGATTATGTTTGTGTGAAATAATTTAAAAACTCCCTTTTTATACTCACTTAAATTACTAATATTTAAACATTAAACCCCTACATAAACCCTATTAAAACCCTAATAAAGTATGCACTAATAGTCTACTTTTATCAATCAAAAACTCAATCAAACTACTGAAAGGGTTTTGGGGTTTTGAATGCCTTCTGTAGAAACATCAAAAGTTATTTTAGCAAGTTCTTCTCCATACATCGAAACAAACTATGCTCTTGTTAGATTTTACGATTTAAAATCTTAAATATCTTTAAAATTAATATATTTTTTTGATTATTTATCTTATGAGTCTGGCTATGGGGGGTTCATAGCGCTCTCTAAATCGAAATCTTGCAAGTATTCTTTTGAGTGCTAAGGAATTTTCAGATGATTATCTTGTAATTATTTATCATGGATTTGGTTCTAGTTGCTATGATGATTAGAGTTATCCTAGTGATTTTATGTTTGTTGCTACTAAAATTAATTGTTGCTCATTCCATTAATACCATTACACTAGAATGAAATTCCAAAATTCATTGAAGTTTTAGAGTCTAAATCTCTCTTTTGAGCTTTCATTTCGTTTTGATCTTTATCTTTTCTTAGATTTTCTTGGTATTAGAAGAAACTCTAGATCTAAGCTTAATTTTTGTTGATAAAGTTCAATTATTCTTAGGATAATACAGTTTAACCTTCATACTACTCCATGTAGTTTGCAGTCAATTCATTCATATCTTTAGCAGTATACTTTTAGTCGCCTTAATTTTACTAAGCCATAATCTTGTACTTTTTAGGAGTTAGAAATGTTTAATAATCTGGTTAAAGTTAATAATTAATTTCTGTTTAAAAAGTTTTTCTGACCAATATAATTACATACAAATGAAGTGCTAGTTTAAATATTGAAAAATCATTTTATTCATTGGAATCAACTAAATTATTAATTTTTACATTATAAAACAAAAATAAACATATTAGAATATGTATTTTAGTAAAAATTCGTTAAAATTTTAATAAATAAAATATTTTATCGTAGTTTTATGGATTATATAGCAATTAATTATAAATCTTATTCATGATGAATAATACTTTATCATAACAATAAAGTATTTTTAAATGAAAATACATAAACATTTATCAATTAATAAAGTTGTATTAATTTACCTAAATCGATTATATATTATTAAATAATTTAAAATAAATATAATCCAGTGATAATAAGTAGAATTTTTCATCTTTAAAATTAATTTTTATTTCAATCCATATTGAAATCATCCTCAAATTACACCATCTTAATCCCAAGTGTGTCCAATGTTATTGCTAAAAGGGAGTCCATCTACTATAACTGCTAAATTCCAATATGATGAAGTGTCATATCAATTTTCAAAGAATAGCAAGACTTAACAAATTCTGGAATTCTTATTTCAGTTAAGTTTGTGTAAACTGGTGAGGCCTACGAAGAAGTGGTAGAGATCAAATCATTGCAGTTTTTTAACAATATTTCATCACACACTCTCAAAGCTTCCTCCACTCTTCCACTAAATCCAAATGTAATGCTACAAACTTTTCTGGTACCTTAGAAGATAGAAACTATTAAGTTAAACCTATAAATACAAAATATACTTGGAAACTGTACTTACTTATCTTAAAGAGTTACTAACTTCATGATGCTGTTCATGTTGAATTCAAGATATTGTGAATTAAAGTTTGGCACTTGATATTCTTGATGAGAGCCTTCTTATTTTTCAACAAAAGTAACAGTGTTGAAAACTTGATTCCAAATAGTGTTAATGATGGAGAGTACAATTAAGTCATTGACTGAGTAAGTACCAGTTTTACAGATATTTCTTAGATATTGAATGATTTTCTTTAAGCAAACTTGGGTATAGCTTTCTGAGGCGGGAAAATTTTCATGATGTTTTGAAATTTTAAACACTGACTTTTGTAAGGGTAGACTGGAAGGATGGTACTCTTAATTTTCATGCCTAATGATTTTGAAAGGTCTTTGCATTCCCTGGACATCACTCTCTTAGATGAAAAAATTATTATTTATATAAATTTTGACTTGTTGATTACGAATTCCTTTAGGCAAAGAGATGTTGTAGTTATTGTTGATTTAATTATTTGAACCAATTCCAGATCCACTTATGGAGTTGTTATTGTTAATCTAGAGGTTCAAGGATTGTTTTTTCTTCGCTTGTCGTATTCTCTTCTTTTTACTTTTTGATAGTTTTACTACTGAAATGTCAGTTTTCTTCTCAGAAATATCTTACTCTCTCGTTTCGGAATCAGACTTTTTGTTCTACATTTTATTGTCTGTAGAGTTTTCTATAGAGATACCAAACAAATCCTTAACATCTTTTTGCGTAGCTTTCTACTAGAGAGTGAAATCTTTATAATACTTATTTTTTTAATATACTAACAACATCTAATCTTGAGCTGAATGAGTGTTAAGTTTCATAAATGCAGTCTGATCTTGCTGGAAATGTTAACTAAAAGTAAATCCCTCAATATTAGAAACCCCGTACTCGCTACTATTTAAACCTGCCAGATTTTGTATTTGGTCATGCAAAGCAGGTGTAAAGTCTGGTATGATCTGCTTTCCAACCCAATCTTGTGACAAATTTTACATTTCGACATCATCATTGAACTGCCCAAAATCTTAATTAAGTTCTTGCTAGGGAGCTTAATTATTCTATTATCTGTTTGTTAGTTAAGACTCTTGATTCATTATATGAAGTTTTCTCACTTTTCTCTGAATATTTGGAGAAAAAAACTTATTGTAAACTTTTGCTTGTGACAAATTTAATTATAAAATTTCCTATTTATAATTAATTGGACCAATTACACTAGAGATTTTAAATATTCTTTCAAAAAATTACTATTTCAAATTGTTTACATTTTGAACATTTATATTTTAATCAAAAATTAGTATTGAAAAAATAACCAAATAAATTTTTAATTAATACAAAGAATCTTTTGAATTTCTTAGTTTAGATATTTGCAAAGATTCTTTCATTGTCTTAGAAATTAAGATACTTTCTATGAATTTTACATTTGGAAGTTAACAATATTGTAAATATTATGATTTTTTAAACTCTATTATAATTATTTTTTTATATAATTTAACTAATATTATGCTTCCCGCTATCTTGCTAAGCATTTGAGATAATCTTTTAATTGTATCTAGCGCTGTTTGCTTCTTTTGTAGAATTTACATTTAATGAATTACTAATCTTTGACTTGCTTGTAGATGCACTCATTTTTCTGTTGCCTATGCCATTATTATTAATAGCTGGTTGTTAATTGGTGCTGTTTAGTACATTTTTCAATGCTGAATTGATACTTAACTATTTTTTCTGTCCATCATAAACTTAATTTTGGCTGTTAACAAAGCTACCCCGAGAGCTGTTTGCATTCGTAGAAGTAGCTTTTGTCAACTTAGAAGAGTTCAATTAAGCAGTAATTCCTTATTTCTTGACTTATAATGCGAGCTCGTTATTGTTTAGCAAGTTAGTAGGTTTGTTGGAAGCTGCTTAATAATGTGACAAGCGAGAGTTATGATTGAAATTAGAATTTGAAGTATTCATTATGAGTTAGTCGTTATTATGAATAGAAGTTTGCTTACTCATTGTTCTCTAAGTCTTAATTTTACTTTTGATATTTCTTGTTTGAGCTGATTGCTTTATATTTTACTTCATACTAAACTTGTTTGATTCATTAGCTGGACTCTTTCTCATTGATTTATTGCTATAATTACTTAAGCTATGTATAATGCTGTTCTATGATCTTTCATGATCTACTTACAATTCTCCATTGAATCTACTCTTTTATGAATTATTTATACTAGAGCTCATTTGCAATTTAATCTTGAGTTCTTCTACTTCCCTGGCCAATCTTTCGTTTTAGATTTGAAGTTCGTTCATTTTAGTTAAGCTTTAAGGGTTTTTAGTTTCTAACTGTTCATAGATTAACAGTGAATTATTAGTTCCCTTAGAGAGAGTAGTTTACTGCTTGTTTTCAATTTCAGTGTGAACGATATTTTTGAATATGTCTGTTAAAGCCACCATTTCATCCTTGCTCCACTAAACAAAGTCGTTTTACTAAGCCTACCTATGATGTTGAGATTTTGGAGAGTTTTGTGGTTAAGATTACATGACAAGCATCTTTTATAGAATGCTTTTGATAACGCTGATTCTTTAACCAGCAATCTTAGTGTCTTCGTTTCTCTCAGTGTCTGGCGGTACCTCACTCTCTTCAGTATTTCCTTATTCGATACTTCTCAGGAAATTTTAATTGTTAAAAGCACCTCCAGCAACTTATGCACTAACTTATTGCGAATTAGTGTTTGAATTAGTGAAAATATCTTGAGCATGTGATTGATTTTATTGTTAGTTTATATTTTGCTATTATTCCATCATGTAAGAAATTTTTCTGAGATGTCTGCTGGCTTCTTAAATTGAGGCTCTTAAGAATATTTCATTAGTTTATGGATCCCTAAATTCAATAGATTATTGCTGTTTAGATATAGGCTAAATTGATATCTTTGAAAAGCTGTTAAAATTTAAGTTTTCGTCATCGTCCTCATCATCCCCCTTCATTTATGGAGCTCTTTGTATATTGACGAGATTCTTCTTATTGCTATGATTGTTTAAAATCTTCCCTGGATTTACTTAATATAGTATCTCAAATTATTGTTGTTTCTTTGAGAGCTAGGAAACATAGTTAAGTGGTTGAATAATTGGCTTTTCATCAAAGAATATTGAATCTTCGTCGAGAATTGTTGAAGCTGTCATTACTGAGGCTGTTCTATTTTTCAAGCGGCTATTTTGAGTACCTCTACTTTGACTTCTTTGATGTCTAAGCATGACTTATAAATCAAAATAATTTAAAAGAAATTTTCATGATTATATTGGAATTTCTGTCATTAATAAGCTAGTCATTACTAATTAAAGAGGGATTCTGGTTTCTTTTTAGGTTTTAAGCCAGGTTGTTACTAACTGCATTATTTACGATACTTACTTCAGCGACATTGCTAGAATTTGCATCTGAAATACTCTGAACGTAAGTTTAATACTATTTTTAGTTGCTTTACACTGGATAAACTAATGCAGTATTCTAAGGAAAACTTAAGATTTATTATAAATTATTAGGATGATAATTCGTACTTTATAAATTGTATAATACATTTACTATTGAATTAATTTTGTTAAGATTGATGCATGGTTTGCACAACTACTACTATCTCCTCTATTAATAAATTGTTCTTCTTAATAGTACTAAATTTTAGGATCACTTAATTGCTAATTGCTTGAATTATCTGAATCACTAGAATCATTTTATGAAGAACTAGAAGCGATTTTGTATTCTAAGAAATCAATGTTCTTAGTCACCTTGGTATCTTGCTAATCAATTTTAATGTGTTAATTTTACTTCTTAAATTGCTTATCAATTGACTGGTCATTGAAATTGCTGAGAATATGTTGGTTTTCTTGGCCCTCATTTACAAAACAATTACTGTACATTTCATCTTCTTCATCGTCTTCTCTAGAATCATAGCGGTACCTTGAACTTGAACACCCTCCTAGCTTTGTCTATGCTTTCACTTATCTCTCAGCACTATTGAATAAGTAGTTACTCTGAGAAGTCCCTGATATTTCTCTTCCTAATTAGAGTGTCTACTGATTTAACAAATTAGTCTAGTTCATAAAGTTCATGGGTGTTCTACTCAAGCTTCCTGAACTGTTTCCAGTGTTATTTCCAAAGCTTATCTTTGAATCTGATTTTTACTAGGTGTTAAGTTGAAGCAATTGGTTGGTAAAATTCTATGTCACAACATTGGGGTTTTATAATCTCATTTGATTTACCTCATAAATAAAGCAGTTGTTTCCGTATCCTTTGAACAGCTGCTTATTTTGTTCTTACTTTTTAGTAGATTTCTTACCGCTTTTCTTTTTAGCTTTACTTTTAAACCCTAAGTTATTTTCTTTGTCACCTATTTCTTAATTATGATTACTGTTTTACAAATACAAACTCGAATCATTGATTTTATCATAATTTTTTGGGGAGTACTACCCTGAAACATTATATTACTGAGTGTTCAAATACTATTCATGGTTTTGTACGGGGAAGCTGAACATCTGATTATTAAGTTAGTTTTGATATTCTTGATAATCATCCTCTGTTTTTAATACTTTTTTGGAGTAGCTTCGAGTATAGTACCCCAATTTACTATTGCTTGGTTCACTACCTTGAGTTTGATTAGTTTGATTTTTAAGTGTGCTATTCAAAATTTAGTGGGAAGACTCATCTTCATCTTAGTATATTTACTATTGAAAGAAATTAATAAATTACTAGAGTTTTTTGTAGTTAGGTGTATTTAAAATGTAAGTATTTTCGAAAATGAATAAATTTTCATCATAAATTATTCCTACAATAGTCGTTTTTAGAATTGGTTGTATGTGTCTAGAAATACTAATGCAAGTTATTATTGCAATTACAATAATAATCAATTATTTGTACTATGATAACTACAAGAAATTAATAAATTTAAATTAGTATTGCTAAATTACATTTGAAATGGAAATTTTATAGGAATGCAATAAAACATTTGAAATTAATAATTATAACTGGCACTAATTTGTAAACCATTTAATCTTAATTTGAATTAGTACACTTTTAGTTTTAATTATAATTATAATAATCATTTATGACCAAATCGTACAAATTGTACACTAAACTAATTTAGATATTATTTTTTTTTATATTTGGGCGTACTTTAAGAATCGTACAAATTGTACAGTAAACTAATTTAAAAGATAGTTTTTTTTTAATTACAATTGTACAGTATTAGATTAGTAGTACGAAGTGATATATAATAAAATATTAAGATGAATAATTAGAATAAGTAATGGAGAATCTCTCCACACTAAACACAAATACATCACTGTGACTGTAACAAACCCCGAAACCCCTTGAGTTCTCCGAATGTGTTCTTGTGCATACTACCACTGTTCCCGCTGACCCTAGACCCCATCCCACTCTCTCGTTAAGTACCGTAAATCACCTTTCTCTATTGTGTCTCCACTCTCTGCCGCCCTTGGTCCTTAGACCACCGACTGTTACTGTAGCAAAACCGTGATCTTTTAGACATCCTTAACTTCTCTCTATACCATCTTGGCAACACAGACTTTCTATTCAAACACCGGGCAGTTGTCTGTACCGGCAAGGACCAAGGGCGGCAGAGAGTGGAGACACAATAGAGAAAGGTGATTTACGGTACTTAACGAGAGAGTGGGATGGGGTCTAGGGTCAGCGGGAACAGTGGTAGTATGCACAAGAACACATTCGGAGAACTCAAGGGGTTTCGGGGTTTGTTACAGTCACAGTGATGTATTTGTGTTTAGTGTGGAGAGATTCTCCATTACTTATTCTAATTATTCATCTTAATATTTTATTATATATCACTTCGTACTACTAATCTAATACTGTACAATTGTAATTAAAAAAAAACTATCTTTTAAATTAGTTTACTGTACAATTTGTACGATTCTTAAAGTACGCCCAAATATAAAAAAAAATAATATCTAAATTAGTTTAGTGTACAATTTGTACGATTTGGTCATAAATGATTATTATAATTATAATTAAAACTAAAAGTGTACTAATTCAAATTAAGATTAAAAGATTAACAAATTAGTGCCAGTTATAATTATTAATTTCAAATGTTTTATTGCATTCCTATAAAATTTCCATTTCAAATGTAATTTAGCAATAGTGATGTGACGATATGAATGTTGACCACTCGATACTGATGACCCACCTTCTTGAATCGTCTCTAGCGGCTAAATGAAATCAGATTGAGACTAAGGAAGTGGCTGTACATTTGGCTATCTACCATAACCCTTCTAAACTAAATAAAATTTTATTTATAATCAATTTGCCTATAAATAATTCACAGTTTATGAGTAGTTGTAGTTCTGTTGACTGCAACTGCTACTTGATGCATTACTTTGATCGTAACTATCCCCATAGCTATTTAACTCATCATCCTTCACACTACTACAACCACTACTGCTATCATCGCAAGATGAATTAAATGTTTTTATAGGAGATCCTCCATTAATTTATTTTCCATGTAATTTTCTAACTTTTTAACTCTGATTTTAAGAATTAGATTACTTATCAGGCATGATCTCATCATACACATAAATTTTATCTTCTTTTTGCTAATAATTTGTTCTTACTATCATTTTCTATTGCTATATTTGTTGATCAAGTGTTTTTATATTGGAATGTATTAATGATTTGTTAATTCTCTTACAAGGTAGACACAATTATTTATATATTTAATTTTTAAGAATTTAACTGATATTCAAATTTATACTTTCTTTATCAGGCTACACTAGAATTATGAATATGAAACTTCTCTCGAAATAATTTTTTAATGGTAATGAAGTCTAAAGAAAAAACTAAGTGAAGAAATTAATATATTTAATGATTTATTCATAATTTTTCCTGCAAATTTTGTGACATTAAAACATTCATAAATTGTCTTCGCAATATAGGTTTTCTTCTAAACTTTATTGATATTTACATCCACCATCTATAAATGAGCTCTCAAGTGATTTTACTGCATAGTTATTAAAAACATCCTAAGTCATTTCATTATTATCTTGGCTATATTGTAAACATTAACTCAAAGAAATAGTTTATTATTCTTGTGAGATTAGCTCAGTTAACCTCTTCTATGATTTGTTTTACGATTTATAAACCCTCTATTTTTAGCTTCTATCACTTTTACCTCCTAAGTTAGCAAATGAATCCCTGTATTTGTTTATCAAGTCAGGTAATAACTTTTCACTTGATAATTTTATAATGTTGCCTTAATTACTAGTCAATAGAAGTTTTTGAGATAAATCTCTAGATAAATGTACCATTTTATCAACATCAATTTCGCTCTAAGTTTTGCCACAAGCATTCGAGTAATCCAAACCTATGCACTAATCAACTTTTGGGAGATTTGACTGCTTTAGCTTTTCATTGTTAAACAAATCTTAGTAGCTTCTCTCTCGTTTATGCATCTTCAAGGGTATATAGTGGTTTTTAATTATTAAAGACGGTTGCTGAAGATTTTAAGTCATTTGAAGTGGATTAACTTTGAAATTCTAAGCTATTTTCTGGTTGTAAGTAATCGGATATTAAGTTTGGTTTAATAGTTAATGGGTATGCTATCTTTGTATTTAATTCAGAGTACCTGGGGGTTGGGGAATTTACTGTTAGACATGTTTATTGAGCTCTGAAGTCTTAGGTTTATCAATTTTTAACTATTTTATCATTTAAAGATCTGATAGGTTTACTTCGCTGTTTGGTCTCTCTGTTAGAGATTGCTATTCAATCATGATAATAATTAAATAACTTTTAAAATTTAAATAAAAAGTTTTATATAAAAACAATAGTAAACAAAAGTAGCATTCTTCTGACAAATATTCCGACAGTCTTTTCCTGCAAAGCTAGCTAACCTTTAGTTAAGTAAATTTCTATTTTAAAATTTTTTGTGCTGATATACAGGTTTTATTCCTATATTATTCTATAAAATATATAACTATTAATCATTTAAATTTCAATAAAAGTTTTTATACTAATTTAATTCCTAGGCTAGAAGAATCTGATTCTTACACTGTTTTACAACTTGCTAAGTTTCTTTGATTATCAGAAGATATATTTTTACAACTTTAATTCACAATGTTTGAGAATGTTGTAGATTAAATGATATTGTAAACATAACACTTCAATATTAAATTCTAATTTTCACTAACAAATAATATATTTAAAAGATTGCATAAGCTTTTATCTTGAGGATTGATCTTACTTCGCGAACTAATCCAAGCTAATATCGGGAAGTAGAAATCTTTAATTTTAAGAATAAACTGAATTAGGCCCAATGAAACTGCCAATTTTAGTTTGTAGTTTACTATTCTACTAACTTGACGTTTCATTTAAAGTTGCTGTGGCCTTATTTTATTCTATTCTTTGTTGATTTGCTTCAGGTTTAGCATTCAAAAAATACATAAATTGCTCTACCTGTTTCTAGTATTAGTTAGAGTCTGTTTATTTCATTAATCGAGGAGATATATTGCTTGATTTCGATTTTTAGGATATGGGTAAGTTGGTACAAGATAAATCTGTTAAATTTTTATTTTAACTTATTGGCTTAAGATTCTGAATAGGAAACTACTTTAGTTACTATTCATGCTTATAAAGGCTTTAGTAATTAAAAATATAAATTATAGTTGACGCAGTTTGATGAACCAATATCAGCATATCTGATTTTATTATTTTAAGAGTGGGATCTTAAGGTGAATAAGGGTTTCGAATATCCTTTGCTTTAATCTTAAGAACAGATTAGGTTGTTATTTTATTCATTTTTAGAATTTTATATTCTTATCTGATTATGATCATTTTTGTTGTTGAAGCTCCATTCTGTAAATTGAATGACAGACAATTTATTGTTGTTCTATGATAAATTTGTTTGATTTCTTGATTGTTAAAACTCATAGTTGCCATTATTTTATGTTTTTGGGATCCCGTTTTCGATCTAGTTTCTCTACTGATTTATTAACTTTTTAATATAGTCTCTTGACTTCAGTCTTTGACTTTAACTGCTATCTTTATTATGTTATTTCAGAATAGAAGTAGAACTATTTTGATGGGGGGGGGGGAAGTTTCCTGACAAGAGGGAAGTTTCCTGTCAAGTAATTTTTTTATATATAATTTTTATTAGTTAAACATAAAAATTTTTAATTAATAATTTTTGACTCATTAAATGGCTAAAGGATAAGTTAAAATTTTTTAAGAGTTAATTAGATAAATTACAATTACAATCTAAATCATAACTATAGATATCGAACCATATTTTTATTAAGATTCTTACTCAAAGTTTTAAAAAACTTATGTAAAATAAAGTGATATTTTAATGAAAATATGCTCAACATAAAGTAGATCTTATAATTACTTTACGATTGATAGGTTAAGTTTTTGAATTATAAATATGTTAAAATTAAAGAAGATGTTTATAGTTGTCAAAAATTATAATTCCATAAAGAAAAAATAAATTAAAAAAATAAAAATTTTCTTGACAGGAAACTTCCCTGAAAATTTTTTTATATCAGAAACCTTGAAAGGAAACTTCCTCCCCCCATTTTGATTTATCTCCTAGTTCTCTTTATCGTAGGATCTGTTATCTTACACAATATCTTTTCAATTGTATTACTGATAAGATTGCTGCTGCATCATTTTAAATCTCTGAATGTTTTCTATCTTTGGTTTGGATTGCTGTTTTTTGTTTAATTAAAGATCAGCTAAAGTTTCTTAGTAAATATTCATGTTAGATTTAACTTTTTGCTTGTTTAACTATTAAATTTAATCGAAAGTTACATTTTATAGACTTTTCATAGGCTATAGGCTTGATTACGAATGTGTTTGTTGAGGGTTTTGGATGTATTTGATTGATTAATGCTAAATCTTCATTTAATTTGGTATAATTATCTTCCCATAATAAAAAAGAATTTTTATATAGAAATCTATTATAATTTCTTAAGAAAATTACAATTTGTATAAATTTAGAATCATTTTCAGATATATAACATAAAAAATAAATTAATATATGATTCTTAAATTTTGATTCTTCCTTATTTAATTGTTGATACTGTTAGTTTACTTCATTAAATTTGTAATTAGATTTTTAACTGTCAAAATAATATTTTATTTTGTTTAACTAAAACATATTACAAATTTAATCAATAGATTACCATTATTTTATATTTAAAAATTTTCATTTTTAGATTTGAAAACTCTTATTTATATACAATATTAAGTTTAATTATTTAATTAATACAAATTTTAATATATATAATAATAAATTATTAATAAAATAAGAGTAAGATGCTTTAAATTTCTAATATATTTTTTAAAGTATAAATTAAATGACCAAATAAATACATCACTATTATATCGCAAATTAAAATAAAGTATAAGCACATTATAATTATAACCAATTCATTATTAAATCAAAATATTATCTAAATTTATGTGGTTGTTGCTGCATAATTCAATTCATTAGATTATCTTTCTTCTTAAGTGTCAAACCCAATTTATTAATGAAATTTCCTACCACGCTCCATGACTTTTAAAATTCGCGCTCATCTGATATATCATCATTCTCAATAACATTCAGATCAAAACAAGACTTCAGTGTCTGAGCATCAACAGTTCTGTCCTGATTTAACCCAAGAAAGTCATAAAAGGTACCAATTTCCTTTGAAAGCATTGATTTTAAAGAATCTGATAGATTGAATAGGTTTGAATAACTGTCAATTAAGCAATTCATCACACATGCAATCAATTTGACCCTATAATTTAGATTAATTACTTATTATACTTACTATTTGTCAGCTTCATGAAGTTCATCGAATTTTTATCTTTTCAATTTGAAGATTGTGTGATTCTGATGGTGTACATTAAATAAAACTTATGCATTTATTTAATTTAGGGAAATATTGAATTACGTCATTTTTGAATCTTATGATTTTTAGAAAAAATAGTTTAAATTGGGGTCTTGAATTTGAGGAACTAAGCTCAGTTTAACTTCGTTGAGCACTTTAATGATCAAAGTGATAAATGTTATGTCATTGTTCGAAATTACGTTTGCTGTTAATAGTTGCTCAAAGTTAAATATCAGAGTTTCTAATTGAATGTTCTAGGTTTGGTCCGGTTCATCTCTGCTTCCACCTAGGTTTTATTGACTGTTTGAATTCTTCAAAATGTCTGTGTCAACCTATTCATGCTATTGTTATTACTGACCTACCATTTGTTGCTTAAAAAAACAATCACAAAAGTTTATAATAATTTGCCCAGACCCAGCACTACTATTTATGTTCATGTTGATGTTATTTTGAGTCTAAATAGTATTTTTAGTTATTTGACCCTAATTAATTTCCATAATGTGCTTGTTTGCAGCTTTATTTACTTGATCATGTTGCTTTCTTTTACCAAGTAGATTTTACTGCTAAGTTTGGGTATCTTATGAGGTTATCTTAGATGATTTAGTTTTTTACTGTTACTATTACTAAATCTAATTCTTTTACTGATTCTTTTCATGCGAGCCAGTGTTATTCTTTGCAGGTTTTGAGTTCTTAGGGGTCTCAGTATTTCTTGGTTAATTTCCATGATAGATTTCCTTAGTATGAATTTTGCGAGCATCCTCTAAATATTAGAGAGATTCCTTGTGAGGAGTGCCTTTGAGTCTTTCGAGTGTGCACCAAATAGCTTATAGATCTGCATCATTTAATAACTATTCAAAATAAAATGACTAATCATTCAATTGAGACATAGGGGAAAATTTCAATGCTCTACCAAGAATGGAGTCTTTTTCAGAAACATTTAAATCTATAGTTCCGTCAGGATTTACATCCATTTCTTATATGCAGTTGTGAACGAAATCGAGGTGAATAGGGGATATTTTCTAAAGATATTTCAAGAAGTCTTAATTCAAATCCATTTCAGGCTTAGTTGTTGCTAAGTCTTCCATTTCGTACACTTAACTGATATTGTTGTGAGCGCCTTAAGAAACGAAGGGATTAATATATTGGTTTGTTAGTGGAAATGTTTAGCCAGAAGATGGGTTCATCATTTGATTTATCTGCTCCTCCTCTTTGAATTGAAGGTCTTCTTTATCAAAGTAATAGTTTTGATCTTCAACAAAATTATCAGCATCAGTTTGATCAGCGGTAATGCCAGAGTCTGGTAAATTTTACAGAGGCTCAACAGTCTAAAAGTCAACAGAACCAGGTCTGAGAGGGGAAAGTGGAGATGTCTAGTTCAAATTATCTTAGTTCATTTCTTTTAATTAAAGATTTGATAAAATTATACTTTCCAATTTTATTAATTACAATTAAAAATACTCATAAAAATTTGAATATTCAAAATAAATCTTATATTTTGCTAATTAATAAGATAGATAGTTTCTTAAAGTTATGTTAAAAAATTTCTATTATTTCATTATCAGGAAATTATGTATCAACATAGTTAATGTAAAGCAATCTATTTTTAGAATTTCTTAGCTTTTACTCTGATAGTAGTGTATTTAATTTATTATATAATATTTAATTTATAATTTAAAGATAAATATATCACATTTTAACAATTCTTAACAGATCAAATCTAGTTATCAAATAAAACTTCATTAATCTCAATAAAATTTAAACTTGGAATTCATCTCAATCTAATTTTAACTCACAAATTATTATGTATCACATTCTTTCTTGTCTCAAACAAACCTCCATTCCTGCAAACTAAAGCAACACAGAGAGCATGTCGATCGAGTGTTGAATATTTGCAAAGTCTTTTTTGCCGATGAATTGGCTCTTTAAATCAATCACAAACAAATTTTGAAAAGCTTTCTTGTCATAAGTTTTCTTATCAATCATATCAGAAAAATGTATATTTATCTAATCAAGAGTTTCTCTTAGGACATCACTCACACCGTACATTGCCTCACAATTCTGCTTAGCTTTTTGGAGAATTTCGAAAATGAGAATAATTCTAAAGTATAGTTATATTCATGATTTTAATCTTACCTCTTGTTAGGGTCCGCAATTTCTTAGTAACTTTCAATTCTTATCTTCACAATTAAAACCTTAAAATTAACTATAAAACCATTAATTAAATATAAATATATAATAATTAACCTTTTTTATTTTATTATAATTCTTTCGACAATAAATAAATAAATGTATCATTAATTTATTTACTTTTTAAGAGATATAAAAATATAGTAAAACAATTTATTAAAGATTATGAGTTATAATGCATTTTATTATATATAAAAATATAAAAATTTTAAAATAAAAGCCAATTCTAATTTGTTAACTAACTTTATTTTTGTTTAAATAAAATAAAATCAATTGCAATTTCGTAAAAATTGGTAAATAATTATTTATGTCTACAACCTTTATTTTTAAAAAAATAAATACGTATATTATTGTTATTTCCAATTTTTCTTAATTATAATGCCTTTATATTTTTAAATATGTGAAAAGAATTTAATTTTATGTTATCCCTCTATATTAAAAGTTTTAAGATTTAAAATAGCATCTCTAAAATCCTTGAGTTATTTCTGTTGAATTTCGTTGAAGTCGTCTATCATCTCCTCTAGATTTAAATATATATTAATAACACCATCTTTTGTAATATTATATGTTTTTTATTAATTCTCAGGCTCAAATAGCTGCTGTTTTGACACTTGTAAGCATCTGATAATAGTTCCGATCTAAAGTTTCTCAATGAGAGTTAACTCTTCTTTTGTCTCTATAAGCTTAACCAAAGCTTGAATTACATCTTCTACTATTACAAAGTCTATTTAATTTAAGTCATTCTCCATTTATTGTGTTTGCTTAAATGCTGCCATATTTGTAGAATACATTCGATTATGGAAAGAAATTTATAGAAAAATAAAAAGTTAAAGGTTTTTTCATCTAAGTTGAATTTATTAATATTTAATGAATAATAATGTACAAAAAATTGATTTTTCAACAAACTCAACAATATTAAGAATATTTAGTTAATTAAATATCTATAGTTATATTATTAAATATATTAAAAATGTAATTTTACTTTAAAAAGTTATACATTTTTATTTTAATATTCAAATTTATTTAGAAAATGGGTATATCTTTTTATTAGTCGTCCTTAATGAGTTTTTAATCTAAATTTTTAGGATTTTCTAAATGAACCAAATTTGCTTGTTGCAATTCTTGGTCTTGAATTTCTTCAACTCTACTCTCTTTAAAATCAATAAAATATACATTAACTTATTTGACATTGCAACTTTAAGCATTTATATTCAAGTTAAGATGATTGACGATGTTTAATTTATTGTTATTGCCTGGCTACATAACTGATATATTGTTCACAACTTAAGTTGCTGCATTTTGAGTTTAAATTTATGGTTGTGTCTGCAGTAATTATGACTAATTGGTGGCATTCATTTTACTATAATCTTTATGAATAAGGAAAACCTTTCGAGATTCTTGGGGAGTTTGAAGTTTTGAAGCTGACTAAGAAGATAATGGCTTCTCTTTCTTTGTAATTGAACTTCCTACTACATTTTGCAATGGCTAGTTCAACCTTTTCTATACATGACTCAGTTTCTTAATTGTCACACTCTTCTTGTTCTTTGTATAATCCTAATTAATATATGTATTATTTTAATAATTATTAATATTGGTGAGTCTTTTTTCAGTCTACTTTGAGTGCTATAGCTAGTTATCTGTTTTTGATATTTCTTCGATTTGATTTTAAACATGAGACTAAGGAGGATCAAAATTTTCTGATGCATTGCAGATATACATCTTCTTCTCCTAAAGTTGTTGCTGGATATAAGCATTAGTATCTTCGAAAACTGATTTCATTTCTTAACTCTGTTCAAAAATGTCACATGGATTTGAAACGAAATCATCATCATTTTATAATTTTTGAGTTATATCAGAGTCTAAGTTTTTTTGATTGTTCTTACTCAAGAAATTTAGGTGAGTTGGAGATTTAGTCACTTGATGAAAATCGTCTCCAAGTAATTTAAAACCAAAACATCTTATAATAATAATTAGTTAGCAATAATAAAATTCTAAGGAGTAACAATTAATGCTATAAAATATTATTGGAAATTTTAATTTAGTAAAAATTAAATAAATTAATATTCATTCGTAAAATTTTCCTTCCAAAAATTTACTTTATTAGTAAAAAATATGCATTTCATCAATATTTGCATTTATACAAAAGTGTAAATAGTTTTAATACACGCTTTAATTAAATTATAATTCTAAACTGCATACATTTTGATTATATTTATATATTTTTTACCGCATTATGGTAATTATTTAAATTAAATAGTCCTCTTATTTAGATAGAATAAATAATCTATCAAGAAGTAAAAATTTAGTTATATGTTTAATAATTCAAGAAGTATTATGACATTTGAGTTTTATTTAATTGAGCTATTTTTATAAGAAAACACAAATGTATAATAATTGTTTATCATCTTTAAAATATTAAATAAATTTTATATTCTTAAATACTAGAGGCTGTTCATTTTTAAATTAGTCTCAAAATTTTTAGAGATAATGAATTTATTCTTTATCTTTATATAGAAATGATTTTTAATTAAAAAAAATTTAATAATAAAATTATACAGCATTTGATGAAATGAATTGATAATTTTAATAATTATTAGCAAATAAGAAATTTAACGAAAAATGTTAAAAATAGAATAAATAAAATTTCACATTTTGCTATTAATTTATGCAATAACATACAATAATCTTTAAAATAAATAACTAAAACATCTACTATAATTTATTTTATAATTTTTATAAAAATTAAGCTTTGAATTCCTACAACTATTAATTATTAAGATTAAATTGCTGATTGATCAATAAATCTTGATTTTGATGAGCTTGTTAATTGTGAACTAATTATTGCAGTGGCTCGAATGAGGTTTCATGGTAGTTTGAGTGATCTTGATAAGAGAAATTCATATCATTAATATTCTTATGTGATTCTTGAAGGTGAAGTTGAGGTTGAATAGCTATCTAAGCGGAAACTGGATTTGTTAGCAAGTTTGATTGATTAATTTGTGGAGGTAAATTAGTTTGCTATAGAGGAGGTGCACCGATTAGTGAACTAGGTTAAGTTAAAACTTCATTGCCACTACCTGAAGCTTGGCGTTTATTATCATGAAGTGTGAGATCTATTGAATTCATGTTTAATTTGCTTTGCTGTATGTAAAACTCAAATGAGCGATAAAAGTTAAATAAATATATTACTAAAACATAAATTATTTGATTAAGATTTTAATAAAATAATTCCATTTTATTAAAATTATTTATGATTTTTCGCAATTAATATAAGATATTATTATTATTATTATGTAATATAAATAAACATCAATTAAGCATAAAAAATTATTAAAAATTAATATTCTAATATGAATCTAATCTTTTATTTGCAATACTATTAAAATGATTATAATTAATAAATTAGTAATTGAATTTTGTATTATAAATTTGCTAAATATTCGTTTAATAATTAGACATAAAGTAAATCTAAATTGATATTGTATACTGTGTATTTGTTATTTATATTAATTTACATTAAAACAAAATAATGAAATGAACTTAACTAACGAAATAGAACCAGAAGTTTAATGTACATTTCATTGAAAAAGCATATTAAAATTCAAATTATAGCATTATTTTCTTTATTTTTCTAAGCAAAAATAAAATAAATTTTAATATAATTAGAAATTGATATTTTTAGCTTGCCAATCGTCATCAGAGATAGAAATATAAAATATCTTCTCATTATTTAAGAATTAATATTATTAAGCATATATATTATTAGAATCTTAATCACTCAAACAAATCCTAATACCAAAAATTTGAAGTAGAAATGTAATTTGGTAATGAAGTATGAGGGGTGTTTACTTATTGTTTTTAAAAAATAATCAAATATACACTTGACCACAACTTTTAAATTACTTAGATTAAATATTAAATATTTATTAACTTTTGACGTCAGGGGAAGGATTCAGTTGAATGAGGATATATGATGTAATAAGAAGTGTATTTTGGATATTTTAAACTATTCTATAAAATTTACTAAGAATATATTTAACTATTTATTATACTATTATTACTAAATCATAATTAATCTTGAAAATAGGGGGAAAAAATTTGGTATAATTATGGAAATTAGTATATCAATTAATTTTTAATAATTAAGGAATTTCAAGGGATATTATGCTTTATTTCAAATAATGATAAAAAATAATAGTATTTTAAAACATTCTCTGTTTGGTTATTGAAAAAATTCAACATTTATTTCATAAAACTATTATAAGTCTAGAAATCCTAAAAGTAAAAATCCTTGTCAATCTATATAAAATACGATAATAATATTAAATTATTCAAATAATTTAGAATTAATGAATATTAATTAATTAATGAACAACAAGTAAATCTTATTTGCTACTCTACTCTTGTTTTTGGGGTCTTCTATCTCCACCGCTACAAGTGGTTTCTTGAAATTCATAATAACTTTTGTTGAAAAATGGGAGAAAGCCTGTCTTGTATAGAACAAGCCAATTTGGTGAAAATCAAGATAGAACTAACACTCCAGTAATCGGCATTATAAATCAATTACAATATCAAACTAAATTAAGTTAATTAAAATTGGAAACAGAGATGCAGAATCTCACAGAGTTCTAAGGCTATAAATCCTATATTATGAAGAGCTATGTGGACTTTGTAGAATCAGCTGGTGCTAGAGTTTTCTAAATATGCTATATTACTTTCAATATGATTGGAGAACCAGAAGAAGTTACTCTCTAAAAGTTGCAAAAATTGAATGGAGTCGTGTTCCCAGGTGGTGATGGAGATTACCTAGAATATGGTAGATATGTTTTCAACGCTATCAAGGAGTTTAATGATATTGTAGGAATACATTTGATTTGGGAAAATAAATTTATAATAAATTAATTAATAATCAAATTTGTGGCAGTTAACTTTCTGGAAACCCTGACAATATGGTACTTGTTCGATAGAGAATTCAAAATTAGCTGGACTTTACTATTGGCGGTACCCCTCTATCGCATTCCTGAAGCGAGTTAACTCGACTTTAATTTCTGCATTAAATTCAACTAAACAAATCACCCAAAATTAAAGTCGAGTTAACTCGCTTCAGGAATGCGATAGAGGGGTACCGCCGCCAATAGTAAAGTCCAGCTAATTTTGAATTCTCTATCGAACAAGTACCATATTGTCAGGGTTTCCAGAAAGTTAACTGCCACAAATTTGATTATTAATTAATTTATTATAAATTTATTTTCCCAAATCAAATGTATTCCTACAATAATGGAACTTTCTATCCACTATGGGGTACCTGTATGGGTTACGAGAACATCGTCAGCTATGTCTCATATTAAATTACAAACAAATTATGATGTGGAATGTTTTAGACGTCTATGACTATGACTCAGGTTCAATGGCCTTAGAGTTTGTAGTAGATCCCCGCCAATCAAAGATGTTTGCTGGCTTAGATGAGAAAGCATTCTTGTTTGAGAGCTATAACGTGACCTATAATGCTCATCACTGGGGAATGAATCCTGAGAAATTCTAAACTGATAAAGGTTTAATGAGCATTTTCAAGCACACAGCAATCAGCTACATGCCAGATTGAATATTAATTAAAATTTATTAAATGAATGATGATGTATCTAGGGATATCTATATTATTTAAGAGAAGGTTTCTAGAGTATTCAAGGAAGAATTGAATGTTGATCACTCTTGGCTCTTAATAATACAAATAATTTTTTTAAGTCTTGTGTCCCATCTTATTGTTTCTGATGACTGGTATGATTCAGAATATTGTAGGAATACATTCGAAATTAGGAAAATATTATTAATTAAATTTATAATAAATCAAAATCGTTGCAGTTAAGGTTGGCCAATTTGAACGATCTTGGGCTCATTCGATAGATAATTTAAAATTAGCTGGACTTTATTGTTGGTGGTACTATTTTATCGCATCCCTGGAGTGAGATAGTTTCACTTTAATTAAACACCTCTAAATTCATTAAATTATACCCTCACATTAAAGACGAGTTATCTCACTCCAGGGATGCGATAAAATAGTACCGCCAACAATAAAGTCAAGCTAATTTTAAATTATCTATTGAATGAGCCCAAGATCGTTCAAATTGGCCAACCTTAACTGCAACGATTTTGATTTATTATAAATTTAATTAATTATATTTTCCTAATTTCGAATGTATTCCTACAATAATAAATAATTTTTAACTAGTTATTATTTTTATTTATATTTTATTATTCATTTAGTTTCATTGGTCTTCGTAAAATTGACTCTGAGATTAAAAGTAAATAAGCTCAAACAAATTTCATGTAATTTTCCCTGCCATTTTTCCTGTTAGGGCTGCTGAAGATGTCAGTACTTGTCTTATTATATCCATAATTTATTATGTATTTTTTCAACAATCAAGGATGTAGTTTCATCAACTCCAAAAGCAAATTCATCAACAAATCAATCATTGAATTAATAAAAATTTATTCATTCATTTAATCGCTCTTCCCTATCTGCCTCTTTGACTGAAGTGGGTACAATCTTATATAAAATATTTATTAGAAAATGTCCAGACCTCCTTATGGATCATATTACAAATCATTCAAGAAATAAAATACATAACAATATTATTGCAGACATAGTCAAGTGCTTTATCAACAAGAAAGATAACAACATAATTTTTGAATTTAATATTACAGATACAGGTAAACCAGCATTAACTCTTCAAATACATTCTATTATTTATGATTATTTGTGTCTTGATTAATCTCCACCAGTAAAGAATTCAATGAAATTAATGACTTTATCATTAAAAAATGAATATAAATAATGATTAACTCTAATATTTAAATTACTCTACCACCTGACATATCAACGAATCGTTTGGCAATTGCTTTAGCTTCTTCAGTTGAATAAATATGTTTTAAAGATCAATTATTTTATTTTTACATCTGAAGGATAGCCTTAATCTTTTGCTCTAAAAATTAATTAAATAAATAATTAAACTAAGAACAGAAAGAAACATTCCCACCCATAATACATACGAAAAAAGAAATAAATAACTAAAATTATAACCTAATATTAGTTCGAACTGAATTAGATAAGAGCAGAGCTATAGATAGTGGAAGCGCATATTTTATAATATTGCGGCTTATTAACTTGGATCTTCTCATTATTTAAAATTAATGATGACAATTGTTATTTATAAAGAGTGCAAATTAAAAATAAAAATGTAATCGGCATTATCTCACAAACATTGGAAACAGTTAATAGAAACTTCATTACAAAGATTTACTAGAGTTGTACCTCTGGTTGTTGGAGAACCTAAGATTTTAAATCAAATTAATCTAATTCTATTAAGAAAATATAAGCAAGTTTTAATCAAAATAAATTTTATAGTTTTTTTATTAGTACTTTATCTAAATTATAAAGAGGAATTTGAATCAAAATCAAATTGTTATATATGAAATATCATTCTTGTTACAAGAACCCTTATTCAATGTTTTATGATAAGTTAAATAGTAAAAATAATTTATTATTTAATTATCCATTTAAAAATATTAAAATATACTTAATAATAAATGTTTGATCTTGATGAACCACTTGACAATGGAAATAGATCAAGTTTCAAATTACGTATGAAATATCTAGTCTCATTGAAATCAGTGTTTTGCCCAGCAAAAGCAGTAGTTTCATTTATATTTAAATAAAGTTGACTCTAAATATTTAGGCATCGGTCTCATAAGTCTCACCCCAAGTTTATCTATCGCTTGAGCTCATCAAATTAGTAGCTACTTCAACAAATTTCGTTGCTTTTTATACAATATAAGAAACACTATAACTTGTCTAGGCTTTACCTTTCTCTTTGATTGTGTTTTTATAGGAAGCAACAGTGAAATTTTACAATTTACCATTTGATAATGTGAATTTATCGCCATGAGTGACATAATGGTAAGTTACATTAGTAATCTACTTAATTGATTATTGGGAGTTGTTGTATTTGGAATTTGATAAGTCGAAGATTGAAACTCCGTACTTTCACTAAAATATTTGCTAAAACAATAATCATTTATATAATGGATATAATTATTCCAAAGACTTCGAAATTAGCAATAGTTGGATCTGCCTTATCTTCTTCAACAATTAACAAACATTATTTCAAAAGCAAAATTGATGTTTAAAAGAGCAGATAACTTAATTGCTATATGTTAATGTAGATTATTAAGTGAGTATCCAATAACCCGTACTAGAAAATAACTGTATTTTAAATCATCCTGGCAATCAGAAGTTGTGCAGATATAAATAATGCTATAACAAGAGCTTGATAACTTTCCCCACCGGCAATCATAGGTATTTTATTGGTTTGTGAAGGGCCACACTACACAGCTGTACCAGCACTAGTTCCAGATAAAATTAATAGTCTTATCGAAATATTAACTCTCTTTCTGATAATTTTCATTTCCTCAGTGTCTCCTCCTTCTTTGGTCATAAATGATTATTTTTAATGCAAAAAGTAAAGAAGATTCCTGATATTCTTTAAAGATCAGCTTCAACGTCAATATTGAACAAGCACCTATCTTAGTGTAAGACAGTCAACTCTGGGTACCTTCTCTAAGTGTCGTACTCTCCGTAAATTTTAGCTACATAATCATCAATATGATATATTAAGTTTTATGTAATTTAAGATTATAAATATGTAGGCAATTGTTGTCAACTCTGGCTGCTCTGAGTGCCAAATCTACAGGAATCCAAACAGCTTCCTTAATTCCAGCTTGAGTAAAGGCGCTATCATAAAAATTGAAGGAATCTTTATCATCTTGAGAGGAAGAGGACACTATACCTACCACTGCATCTGTACCACCTTACTGATATTTTTTCATACAATCAGTTGAATAATCAAAGCTGATAATCTCTGTTTGTAAAACAGTCATATAGCCAATTGTAGCTTGCCAATAAGTATATTAATGTAAAATTACTATCAGAGATATCATTAAGAAATTAGGGATTGATAGATGTCAAAGCTTTCTTGAAGTCGCTGTACCCATATTCTTTAGATGTATCTAACTATTTCAAGTTCTTAAGAGCCCAAGAAGGGTAGCTAGATTTTTTAGAGAGCTTGTCTATTGCGTAGTTTGTTGACTAGAATTTACCATCTCCATCGTATTTTATTTTTACCAAAAATATTGCTTTTTATAATTGGAGTTAAGATAGTGTTAAATGATTAGTTCTGCTTTTAAAATAAATCTTTTGCAACTTAAGACCAGTTATTGCTAAAATAGAAAAAGATAGGAAATTGTAGAAATTAATCAGAAATCTTAAAGCATTTGAATATTAACAGCCAAGTATTTGAGAGTAATATAAATCAAATTTGGGAGCAAGTAAACAGGATTCTAGCTATGTTTTTACACTGTTTACTGTTTAATCTTTAAATATATTTATTATTTTAATATTAAAAGTTTGATCAAATTAATTAATAAAAATAAACAGATAAACAAGTAAACAGGCCCACATTTATCTGTTCCCTGTTTAAATACATAGGTTAGGGAGCAAGTAAACGAATAAACAGATGGTTCATAAGTGTGTTTACTGTTTAATTACATAGACTAGGGAGCAGATAAACAGACTAAACAGATTGAAAAATGTGTTTATTAGTTTAATTTACTAATTAGATATAATTTTAGTTGCACTTCAATCTAATGACATTGGTGATCCATCTGACTTTCTCTCCTGCTGCTCGTGATTGCCTTCTTCTTCATTGTGATTACCGAAATTCGCGTGGGTGTCGTCTGCGTTGCTACTCTCCACATATCTCTTGTACAATTGCCTTGCTAAATCCACGCCAGTGTATGGGAATGGTTCGTCTCTTCTAAATGATTGCATCTCAAGTTTACAGACTCTTATTCTCTCCATAAAGGTCTAAGTCTACTTTTCTCATATCGTCGAAGGACAGTTCATTGATCGAGATCTCTACTGAAAGATTCTTGAATGTCATCTGTGCCTTTCATTACTTTATACCGGCTGTGCAGGTCTACCCTCAGCTCCATCAAAGCAAATCTAATGTGCGATAAGCATCTCGGTCATGTTTTCTTGTCTGCTTCAAAATCAGCCTAATTATCCAACTACTTAGGTATGGCTAGCTTCAGAATGAAAAGAGACTTGTAAGAATAGTTCTTGAGCGGCATTCTTTGAAATAGACTATAGTAGCTAAGGCATCTGGTGCAATTGAGATTATATAGCGAGCCTCATCCATTTTCTTGATCATTTAATTTTTTAATTACAATTATATCTAATTAGTAAATTAAACTAATAAACACATTTTTCAATCTGTTTAGTCTGTTTATCTGCTCCCTAGTCTATGTAATTAAACAGTAAACACACTTATGAACCATCTGTTTATTCGTTTACTTGCTCCCTAACCTATGTAATTAAACAGGGAACAGATAAGTGTGGGCCTGTTTACTTGTTTATCTGTTTATTTTTATTAATTAATTTGATCAAACTTTTAATATTAAAATAATAAATATATTTAAAGATTAAACAGTAAACAGTGTAAAAACATAGCTAGAATCCTGTTTACTTGCTCCCAAATTTGATTTATATTACTCTCAAATACTTGGCTGTTAATATTCAAATGCTTTAAGATTTCTGATTAATTTCTACAATTTCCTATCTTTTTCTATTTTAGCAATAATATTAGTTTGAGCACATTCAGAACTACTAGCTGAAGAACAGAATTAACAGTTATTTTCACCCATTAGCAGCAGTTTCTTTTAAGCTTATACATCGATTGCTGAATTATAATAATTAAATATAATCATAAATTATTAAAATTTCTTGAAAGACACCATCCTAGAACCATTGTTGAAAAATTAACATTAGAAATTATGGGGGGAAAGTTTCCTGCACTGTTTTATGATAAAAAAAATTTTAGGGAAGTTTTCTGCACTTTTTTTTAATTTTTTAATTTGAAATTTTTTGTTTATTAAATGAATCTTTATAACAACTATCAACCAAATTTAGGACTATTTTCATTGTTATAATTATACTTTAATTTATTTATCAATAGTCAATATATCTCTTCAGATTCCAAATACTCTGATATTTTTTATCTGATATTTGTAGGTTCTGTCTCTTAAATATTAGATTGCTTTTTTGTAGTATTTCCAAATATTGTATAAATTTGTCAGTGTAATTCTGTTTCAATTTAAATTATTCTTACCATGCCTATATAATGTGAGACTATATTTTCTTGATCTACTTTAATGATGAACAATATGCTTTTAATAATAATGGGTCATAAATATTAAATTTGCTAATTTATGTAAAATTCATTAAATTTAACATAAATAAAAAAACAGTGCAGGAAACTCCCCCCCCCACCGAAATTATTGTATCATTTCAAATAAAATTCATCTATGTTTCAGATAATGGCTGGAATGTTTTAGAAAGAATTTATAATATTCAATTGCAGATGGAAGACCTTTCGTGGCCTCTATTGAAAGTGACCAGTATCCTTTCTTCGGTTCTCAATTCCATCCAGAGAAGTTTTTAAAGTATTTTGGCTCTCTATTGGTTTGAACAGACATTTCTCAGACTATTATAAAATTTAGATTTGACAAGATAAAACACTAACAACTACGGAAACTACTCTCAAACTCAAAAGGATATTATTGAAAACCACCATCTCATTAAATTTTAAAAATAGTATGATTCAGTTTATGTTTTCGAATGAATTTGAAAGAGTTTTTGCTTTTGATTTACAATTGCAGGATTAAACCTTAGTTCACGCTTTTTTATTTTCGAATATTGATTTGATACTCGTAAAATTCTTAATTTCAAAATCTAAAATTAATTTCATTATTCTATAGAATAAAAATATATTATAGAAAAATTTATCTTGTCAAATGAACGAAGTAGTCATTGAAATTATTTCATACTACAACTTATAAAATCTTTCGCTTACTTATAGCATTCCAATTTTGCATTATTTCAATTATATATTATTCAAATATTTATCTAAATTCTTTATTTGCTCATTTATTTAAGTTCAAATATGAAAAGTAATTCAAAAGATCAAAGTTAATTACCATTTATAACTTAAATTTATTCTAGAGAGCAGAATGGATCATCTTGATTAACCTTTACTAAATCAGAAACTTGGAAGAGGAGCATTGACCCCATAAAACTATAACTTCTCAGGGGCAGATATTGACATGAGAGACAATAATGAAATTAAAACAACTAATGACATGATTCCTGGAAATTTGGGAGGCTTATTTGTGAGACAACTCTCCGACCAACAAATCGCTGATCATATTTATCACCAAGAGTCATATGTAAATTTAGATACTGTTATGACTGACTAAGTTGTGCAGTAACATGAAGGTAGAGATGTTAATTTCGGCGAAGTAATTTAAACATCAAATTCAAATCTAAATCAGCAAGTTAACAATTCCTTGATTGATGCAAATCAGGCATATGAAGATTTTTCGTTGCATAATGATTACCCTTATCAGAATGATGAGTTTTACTCACATTTCGCAAAACTTTCACCTAATGCACAATTGTCTCTAAAGAATTATTTTGGAACAGTTTTATAGAGATGTACTAGTGATGATAAGTTCGAGCTTTATAAATATGATAAAACCTCAATAGTGAAAGAAGTGATGCAGTCCACACCAAACTACACTCTAAATGAATTATATTGTTAGCCATAATAATATTATTTTAATGAGGATGACCAACAGAATATCTGGGAGACTTTGTAGAAGATTGATGGCAAATATGTCCGTCAAACTAACTAAGCAATTGAGTTAGTGTTGAAGAAATCTATATCCAAGGACTAAGACTTAGTTGAACTTCCGGATTTTATGCTTAAGACTGCAACTTACTCTGCTCATGAGGGAAAGTAGTCAACCTAGAGCACATTGCTTCAACAGTAATAACATTTTCAGTAATGGAATTAGACAACCAATATTCAAAATGCTACAGAAGATAGAAGGGGTTTTTAAAAAAGGCATGAGGAAATGAAGAGAGTTACAACTTACTAAACTAATATTTATGGTAATAAAAATCAGGTTAACATAAACATTTCTGGTGGATTAATTGGTGGAGATTAAATAATTGTCAATTTATGTAATTGTAATTAAAAGCAGGCCAACCATTCAGTGGAGTAAGAAACTATAGCATCACAGACACAAAATCTCAATTCTTTGATGATGTAGTCCCAGTTAGCTCAGGATTCTGATTCAAATAAGAATTTAGACTACGACTTTGACAGCAAAGATTAAAAAGAATATGAGACACTTTTGCTTATGCTGTAATTCATTCAGGACTTTTCAAACTAGGTTGACACACAATTGAAGAACAAACTCTACGCTAATTGGTTGATCTAGATTATGGACAAAGCCATTGGCAGCCTCTTTTATGAGAATCAAAAATAAAAAGAAAATAAAATGAGATAAATCCCAACTCAACAATAGAGTATAGATTTTTCATTATAAAACATTTCAACTTAATTTTTACTAAATGACAGAAGTGCAGATCAATTTTACCATTTTTACAAGAAACAATTTTAAAAAATCATGGTTCCTAACAAAAAGTAATAACATAATGTTTTTAATTTTCTATAGAGTTGTTCTTATCAAGTATGTGATAGTTGATTTTGAGACCTAAATTAGTCAAAAGTTAGGTTTTTCAAAAGAGTTGTAAAATTTGTGCAATCAAGCAGTCATTCACCTTGAATAGTTTACTTCAGAAGGAGCAGTATCAACCCAAAACCTGAGAAATCAAGCAAAATAGTTTCAAGCCTGCTACTCGATGAACATAGAGGCTTTCCTCCCTACTGGATAAACTTAAGCTTTCTTAAGTTCCTTAAATTAAGTTGCGGCCATATTTGATAAGTCAGTCAACAAACAAAAATAAATTAAGAAATATTGAAAAAATGCCAGTATAACATAGATAGTTAAGATAGTTTTGCAGCTATAATAAGTTAGTTTAAATAATATATTTGATATTGTTAATTTACACTATGACTTTGGTTAAATCATATAAATTCAGTTGTTCTACTTAAATCAAAATTATTTCCTAAAACTAATTACAAAAGATGTGTCCTTTATTTTTAAATATCATAAATATATATTATAATATTTTTATTTAATTAATAAGTGAATGAGTTAATTAAGATGAAAAGAAATTCGATCAGGAGCAATTTACCATAATTTCATTAAATATTTTACCTCATTTAACTATATACAAGTAATTTGTCATTGATTTTTTAAAATAAAATTGTTTCCAAAAAATTCAAGAATTTACAAAAGTAAATTACTGATATGATAAATTGATAAAAAATGAAAGTTGTAGAAATATTAATTTAAATATCAATTAATATATATATATATCTATTAGAAATTTTAAACGCAATTAGAATTACTATATATTTCTAATTTTATATTTAAGTTAATTAGTTTGTTAAATATTATTTATAAAATTACTTAACTTACTAAAATGTTATATTAAAGACTAAATATTAAAATTAAATATTTGATCTGTACAAATCTCTCTTTAATTAGCAAATGCTATAATTTATAATTCAATAACTTTGAAATACTTTTCACCTCAGTATTTGAAAAACCAAGTCATATTCAATGATTTCGTCACAATAAGAACTTCTATCACAAGAACTTTTACAGAACTCTTTACAGAACGCTCCTAACCCTTCAATACTCAGAACAGAACCCATTGATGCTACGATGAATGATCGCACAACACAAACAGATTTTGATCTGTCTAATTAAGAATCACTTTTTCATTAGAATTCTCCTCACACTTAACAGATTTTGCCTGAGTAATTCAACAACAGTGATCAAACTTTTTAACACAGCCCTGATTCAAACAACATAGCTTTTAAGCAATCTCAAAACTATGAGAGTCATGATGGAGTTATTCTTTCTTCTAGAGTACAGATGCAAGAGACTCCTGCTGATTTATCTTAAATCTCCCAAAACTCTAAAAACTTCACAGAACTCTATTTAGTTGTGTTGAAAAAGAGATTCAACTTCAGTCCCACTTAGATTCATAATAAATGGTAAATCAAGTTCTCCTTCCTCAAAATAGAACTTTCAATTCTAATGACTAGATGCGTACAGATTTTGAAAATTTAAATCTCGGTAGCCATTCACAACTTCAATTTTACGGTAACAACTAAGATTAGCAATTCCAGATTTCTCATCCAGACTAAGAAGATTGAGTTAAAATACATAATTAATTTTAAATAAATCAATAAGATAATTTATCACAACCTACTTTGAAATCGTTCAAGCATAAAAATCTTGACGATTAAGCTAAAATGTTGAATGCTGATTAATTGTTTCTTAACTCACTTGTTTCGAATAATCCTAAAGATTCAGTTCAGACTCCTTTCCGTTTTAGGTTTGAATCCTCCACCAAAGAAGATCAACACTAAGCTAAAAAGATATTACCATAGAGCTTTGGATTATCAAAGAAAAACTTCAATAAGATTGGCTCTTAGAAACATGGAAAGAGGGTTAAACCTAATTAGCATCTTATTGGATCTAATTTGGAAGAGAAAAAACATCAAGCTAAGTAAGAATAAGCTACTTTCTCTGTCAAAAATGTATCTCATTCTACTGTGAAGTAAATTGGAACCATGATTAATAAGCCTAACTTCAACTTTAATCTTGGAATGCCTAAAGATGGCTCTCAACTTCAACAAATAATAATCAATATTTATGATTTACATTTATAACCACGTTCATTAGTGAAAACTGAAGTTTATGATGTGACATCATCTAATTAAACTAGAAATGAGATTTGCATGTAAAACCTTAAACAAAATCTATCTTGAAAAATGTTCCTAATTCCTCAGAAAACCTTAACTTAAAAGTGGATTAAAACACTAACACTGAAAAGGAATTAATATCTTGTTTTATGCAAGATTCTCATAAAATTATGCTGAGCAAGAAGTCTACAATTGGAGATATAATTTATCTAAAATTACTTTTGAATATTTGTAATGAGACATTTGAATTCTTGTTTGATGATTTATACCAATAATTATTATCAAAATAGCAAATAAATGGGGGGAAAATTATTCAGTATAATTTTAGTATGACTTAATTTTTATCTTTATATCAGTAAAGTGATGATAAAGATGAGAGAAAATGCACTGCTTCATATATTACATTCTAGCCACAGATTTTTAAATCCTCAAATTTTCCATATAAAAGGTAAGTTAAATTAACAATATAACTATTGTATCTATAGACTTGTTGTCTTTTTCTATGTCGTCAACGAATTCAAGAATAGATTTTAGACCTTGATAGGTTGCTCTCCCTATTTGATTTAGCAACTCTTGAAATCACAGAGAGTACTCGAGGAAATGATTCCAAAAAGACTCCTAAGCTCATTTTAGTCTTTAATGCTAAAAGAAACATTTTAACTGAATGTGAAGAAAGTGCTGGGAGAGGAAGACGAGCAGCATCTTTAGAAATCTGTTAAATTGGTTGAATCTATTTTTAAGATACTAGATTTGAAGCTTGATGTTACCAATCAGTGAAAAGTTTGCCTAGATTCATCAATGAGAACATTTGTGAGTAGCAGATAATGAAAATATGAGGAGACAAGGAAAATAGAGACTTATTGCTTATAATATATATATATTAAGATTTGTTTGTATTTGAAGATAACTTTTGGATTTACTCGGTTTATATTAAATTTAAATCATTTTTAGTTTTCATCATTAATTAATATGTCTTTTGAAATCAAAATTTTCTAATTTTCAATATTTAAATACACAATATACAGATGATAATTGATTGAAAAGAATTCTTTAAAGTGAATTTATTTTAAGAAGTACAAATAAAGTTTCGTAATTAAAGAAAAATTGACTTTAAAATAGTTATTAATATAGAAGAAAAAAATTAAAAATTAGAAAATTATTGCGATTACTATTTAAGGTAGCTATTGTTAATATTATAAATAATTCTATCTAAAAAGTAATTTGATATTACCTATTCTGTTTTATGAGTTATTAGGATTCTATTTTTATAATTAAAACTAAATGTAGTATTAATATTATAACACAGCTGATATAGTTAATTTTCTATAATAATTTTGGTTTTTAATAACGCTGCTTAAAATTTATTGTGATTTTGTGTTAAATATAAATAATATAACATATTTATCCATTGACTGTATTGTGAAATCATTTATATGGTTACAAATTACACATAATAAACATTAACTTGATTTGTTGCCTAAATACTTACCAATTTCATATTTAATCCCTTTTCTTTAAAATATTAGCTGAATTTAAATAGCGAATAAATTAATAAAATAAAATTGAGTATTTAAATATTTTACAAATGTGGGATTTAGACCAAATATATTTATTTCATTAATTAAAATAAGAGAGGCTTTTATGATATATCTTATAGTCATAATTATATATAATTTTTGTTTCATTTAATTAAGATTTATGATAATAAAATATATCTATTCATAAATAAATATAAAACAAAATAAAAAAATTTTATAATATAAGAAAAAGAATTCTTATGTGATTTCAATCATTTTATAATTTTTTTTTATAAGAGATTATAAATCTTTTAGTTGAAGTATTATTATTTGCAAATATAATTTATATGATAAATCTTTTTAAATTTACAGCAAATAATTACCCAAAAATTAATCATGTTTTATTTAAATTAAAAATGTTATTGTTTTCCTATTCTTAAATATTTTATGAAAGCTATTAATCACTCATTATTTTATTCTATCTAGCCCCTATCTAGTATAATACAATAAAATAATTATTCATATATCACAATAAAATATTTCATTAATTTATTTATATTAATTTTAGCAATAGTATTTGTTTGAGTTGATCAGCGTAGATAGGTTTGGTCAGGAAGTTGTCCATTCCTGAATCTTTTGCTCTGGCTTTAAAGTTATCGGTAGTGTAAGCAGTCAAGGCAATGATGTAGATTTAGAATCCATCTTAACCACATAATTTAATAATTTAAATTGAAATGTTATTTTGATTAATTTCTTGATTTACTAGGTAGCTTAAAAACCATCCATTACTGGCATGTTACAGTCCATAAATATAAGTTTATAATTTTTCCTATTTTGTGAGCAATAGCATACACAAATAATAAATAATAATAATTAAGCAGGGACATGATTTATTAAGTTCCGCCCTTTATTGTACTTTTTCTAAAGCTTCTTCACCGTTCATCAAAATTATTATAATTAGTTAGATTTAACTAAAATATTTTTATATTACTATGTATAAATATATGCGTAGCATCAAATGATAGATAAATAAATATAAAATATTTTATGATAAAATTAATTTATATATAGATAATTCATGGCTTTATCGGAGGTCAAACCGTACTGAAATTCAAGGATAGTTTAAATAGTCACGATATTAAATATATTGTCGTCAACGATTAATATGTCTTATCGAGAAGAGCAGGGGCAAGGTAAACGGGATATTAATCTCTCTCGGTTTAGATTAATTATACCTTTCTTACCATTTATTTCTCTTGTCTCTAATTATTGCTCAAATTATCCAAAATAAAATATTAATTTATTTGTACTAAAATTTATGCAATAAATACTAATCTTAAAGTGATTTCTGTTAAATTATTTATTAGAGAGGTTCTAATTAATTTTGGAATAATAAGTTTAATGATTTCTTTTTATAATTGGGTTATTATTTTTATAATAATATTGGGGCATTATTGTTAATGCCGTGAGAATATATTTGAGTTTGAATCTAATGAGTTCTAGGGTTTGAATTATAAATCGGGGAATTTAAGTTACGGTGCGAATCTAAAACGTAGCTTTCATCTGAAGCATTGCATTCAAAATATTTAAGAAAATATCAATGTGGACTATTTTTAATTATTAATATATATAGATATAAAACTAATTATTTATATGATATATTTATTCATCGTCGTTGATTAAGTTATTAATTTCATTTAACTTTTCCTCCTCACCTTATTTTATAATATATTTGTTTTATTAAGAAATTCTTCACATTTTTTATTACATTTAAAAATATTATTCAGTTTACATTTGTTAATCATTATCTATTAAATTTAATTTGTCAAGTTATATCTGCTCATTAGTAATTATGGACCTGTTTAAATAATACATGTCAATGATTAATTACTTATTTATTATAGTATAAAATTGTTAGAGTGCAATTAACTTACAAAGTCTACATCGCCTTCATCGCCTTTACATTTGATAAAATTAAATATATTTTTACATTTTAAAAAATAAAAATTATAATTATCATAAATATTTATAGTTGATAGTAAAAGTGAATGAGGATCCCGGTTCATCTTTATTGTCTTCAATGAATATTTACCCTCCAAAGCTTTCTACAATTTTCTTGCAAATGCTCAAGCCTAAGCCAATACCGCTTGTGTTAATGGATGCTGTAGCTTCAAGTTTCCCAAAGAGTCATTATAAAGATTAATTATAACTTAATTTCTGAGTGAAAATGAAAAATTTCAAGAAAAATTAAACTCTAAAGGAGATTAACGATTTAAATATATTGAGTGTGAATAGCTTCTACTTATCTTCCTATTTAATACCAATGCCTTAATCTTTAACAATAAAAATTAACTTGTGCATCATTTCATCATATTTCAAATGAAGAGAGATCTGACCCTTAGATGTAAATTTAAGTGAATATTATTATTAAATACTTTTCTAAATAAAAAGAATTGAAAGTGCGTTTTATAGTAGATTAAGTACAATTTGGTTTATTCTCTGCGAATCAGTTATCAATTCATTTGGTATATTATTATCATATTTATATAAAAGTGAGAGGCCTTTTTCTTCTACAGCTAATTATATTATATCGATAGCTTCCTTGATAGTCTCCTTAATATTGCAGGGCTTCTCGTTCTTCCTGAATTTATTGTTTCTAATTTGGGTGAAATCTAGGAGGTCATTGACTAGGAATAATAAAATTTTGCTTGAGCTCTTGACTATCTTCAAGAGTCTTTAACCGCTATCCCCTACTATGAAAGATTCTATATTAGATATTAAACCGCACATTGCATTTAAGGGGGTTCTCATATCATGCGAGACAGTTGCAGTTAACATTTCATAGAAATGATTTTCTAGCTTGAGTTTTTCATATTTCATCATAGGGGTCAAACTTTTAATCATGATCATTCTCAGGGTGGTGTTTTGAAATAATATCTCAATAAACTAATATAAAGATCACTTATTTAACAAATATCTTGCTCTCTTTTATTGTTATTAATTATTAAGAATGAATGGGATCCCCAGAGCCCTCTTCCCTTCTAGAAGCATTTTATTAAGTTTCTAGTTAATCCAAAAAATTCTGAGATTCTTAATCGAGCACCCTTAGTTAATCGTCGATTTGAAAAGTTTAACCGTCGGAGAATTTCTGAGCAGCTTCCACAAGACTCACTCTTTGAGTTGATTATTGAGATACAGAAAGTGCCGAAATCAATCCATTTTTATTTTCTATTAATTATTGACCTGTAACCTTCTGTTATTGTTAAATCTATTAAATTAGATTATTTTTTCAATAACACTTAATTTTAGTTTTCTTATCGTTCTAAATCGATAACTAAAACCATGAAATCAATATATTTGAATCTTTTATTTTAAGTTTTTAATACTCATTCTTTTTGGTAATTTTTTAGTTGAGCATGTTTACAGGTACAAGATTGTTTTAATTAATTTTCTCTTCGATTAAATTCGTGTCATCCCTGACCCTCCTATTCAACTTAAAAATTCTCTTCATCTCCTAGTTTGCCAACATGATTTTACCGTTGTTCTGATCGTAAAGAACTATCCCTTCTGGAAAGTTCATTAATATTGCCTGGAGGTCTTCGTTCATTCTGTTCACTTATTCCATTCTTAACAAAGCTTTCTTCATGAAAAACTCGTACTAGTAGGAAGCATATGTTAAAAATTAATTAATGCTAGTATATTAAACAATTATTTTGCTTTCACTAATTTACTCCATATTTTATTTATCATTATAATTTTATTTATTAATATTAATTAATGTCACAATAACCGTGATGCTTACAAATTAAATCATTACAGCAACCTCGTTTACGTTTATAAAATATGAGTATAATACCATTCACTATAAAAATAAAGAAATATAGAAATGATTTGCCAAATTAATGGGAACAAATTAAAAATTAACTTAATAAAAAATTTACTCATCTCGAAAACATTAATACCCTTAAAATAGTAATTTTTTCATTTCAAGGAAACATTAGTATGGAGATAAAAGCAAACTCACATTTTTAGTCATAATTTAATAAAAATTCTTTGCTAAAATTAAATTAAAAGTTTTTATTCTATAAATTTAATAAAATATTTTAAATGTAAAAACTGTTGCAATATACTAAAACTTCATTAATCTTTAAAAACGATGCGAAATTTAATTTAAAAATAAAATTATATCATATTCACTTATTATTTTTAATTCCTATAATAAAGTTGGTAATTTTAAATTAAAAAAATTATTAAAATAGAATTGTTGATATCAAGACGACTGTAAAACTTATTTATCAATGGAAATATTTTTATTTTTATAACTTATTGAGGTGTATAACCACCTACTAAACTTCAATTCAATTTTAATTAATAATTAATAATTTACATCTAAATCATAATAATTTTAATTTTATTGGTAACGAGACCACTAACCATAAAGAAACTAAATCCAGAAACATTATTCATGATTTAAATAAAATACTTTTAAACAAATATATATATTAGTTTTTTTATTAAATTTCAATTACTTATGCTTAATTAAAGGAAACCCAATTATAATAATTTAAATTAGTTAAATTAAAATATATTAAAATTGATGATTGCAGGAATACTTGCTTTATTAGGTACCACCTAGTAAAGATTCATCAGGTAGTTCAGCACTAGAATAGGAGCATGAAAATTTGTCAATACAGGAAATTTCCATGTAGATAAAATCAGCAATATGTTATATATCATAATGACACTATTTTTATAGCAGTTTATTTAAATTATAATTATATAATAGGTGATATAGACAGCTGAAAGATCTGACCAGCCATTATTCCAAAATGAACTCTCTTAAAAATTTTATAAAAATTTATAAATCTCTTTGATTTGTAGCAGACGTAATAATTGTTGCCATAAATATGATAAGACGGCTTACAAGGATTAGGGTACTTATTCTTATTATAAACCTATTGCGCATAGCTTCATACTTTTTTTATACTTCTGGGTTTTAAAGAGTCATAGAAACTTGTAAATATATAATTAAATTTGAAAGAAAATAACAATTATTTTTGAAAATATTAGAATTATAATTCTTAATAAATTATATTTTAGAAATTTTCAATAATTAAATATTTTATTTTTAATTTATTTTATTTTTTATCAAACCAATATGAAAAATAAAATAATAAAGTCAAGGTAAATTTAGATTTCATTGAGACTAGGGGTTTGTGAACTAAATCAAGTTTAAATATAATAAATTTATTTAAGAAAAATTAAAATTATGATTTAGTTAGTAATTCACACTTTGTTATTATTATTTTATAAACTTTAATTCACTGTCATATTATAAAAATATTAATAATATTGTTTCTAAAATCTCAACCGTCGTTCTAACATTTTAATCAAAAGATTTTTTGTTAAGATGTTACAAACATGTGTTATTTATACTATTGATTTAAAATAATATCTTACTTTATTAGAATTTATTTGAATCATAAATAATTTTAATAAAGATATATTATCAGATTAACTTTAACAAATTGTTCATTTTATCTTAATTTGAAAAAAACAATAAAATTTTAAATCTATTAATTATTTTTATATTGTTGATTTACCTTTATAAATTAGGTAGTATTAAAATTTGAATGTCCAAAATATTTGACTATTTATTTAGAGAATTTGAGTTAAAAGATAATATTAAAATAAATCAATTTACCAACTTAAAGGAAACTTATTTCATTTATTACTCCTACTTTTGACGTCTTAAAATCAAGATATAAAATCTTCTTCCTCAGATAGTTTGTAAAATCCTACTGAATAAAACGAATAAATCGATGATTTATCTGGGCACAATTCTGATAATGTTGCTGAAGAGGAATCTAAAGATTCAAATTTGCCTCAAATGTGTATTCCTCCAAACTCTCCAAAAGACACTTAATAGCAACAAAATACAGGTATTCATCAGCAAAGAGTTGAGGAAAATCTTCAACTTTATAAGAAAACAAATTTATAATTTACATAATTCTAAGGTTTCTTATCAAATCAAAATGTGAGCTAAACTCCTGGTTAAAACAATTCAAATGATGAGATTTAAGTAAACAGTCACAGTGAATCTTTTATTAGAGATTTATGGATGGATTTCAATGTCAGCAAAGATAACCCTTTAAATTAATCATAATTGAGTTAGTCTAACTAATAGCATAACAGGAAATTTGAATAGCAATTGAGAAGCTAGACTTAAGATCTATCTTAAAATAATACAAAACTCAATAACTTTTGGTATTTAATGAATTGTTTTATTTTCCATTACTATCTAGGGTGGTATTATTTTGCATTTTAAAGTTCTTTCAATGGATTTTTTTCTATTTCAGGAATTTTATATTAATTTTGCAAGCTATTAACATTATATATATAAAAACTAGCCAATATTGTTTAGCTAATTATTATATAATAAAAATGTTACAAATCTATTTACTTATCTAATCTTTGAAATATTTAAAATGCAAATAAATAAAAATTTCATTGATAAATATAATCTATTTAAATATACATAATAATAGATAAATGCAAGAAAATAAAATAACTTTAATTTTAGAAATAAAAATATTGTGTTAGTTTTTTAATTAACCCCAATTATTTATGTAAAGTATCAATTTAAAATGTTTTTGAGGATTTTGGAATGCAGGTATCAATCAATTTGGGAATTCACTCTAAACTCAAAGAAGCTTGAATGATAATATGCAACAATAATATTAAAGTGAAACAAGAGAGGCTGTCTTAACAAATTAAGCTAATGATGAACAGCAGATGTAGCAATTGAGAATCTAAACTCAGTATAATAACAATGTGAGTTTGTCGAACCAATCCGGTAGCAACGATGCTCCTACAACATATAACCACCATGATTACAAAGGAAGTGTGCAGAATATAGTTTTTAATATTCATAATTATTATTAAAACAAAGAAGGAAAAGGTGATTCAAGAGGTGAGAAGGTCATCGAGAATATAGATGATGTTGAGGATTACAATAGGAAAGTTGCAGAATTATTGAGTTAGACTAATGTTAAAGAGAAAAATTATGAAGTTAATCAAAAAGAAATTTCTAAATAAAAGAAATAGCCGGCTGAAGAACAGAAGCAACGCAAGAGATATGTTTTTGATGTTCTAGTGGAGGAAATTCAAAATTAGCTGAGCCAGATTCTTCAGAGTGGTTCAAAAAACCCTTGTGATGTTGTACTTATCCAAATGATGTAAGAATGCATGAAACTCTGTTCTGAGATTAAGGAAGAAAAGGAGCAACTTACATCTCACACTTAAATTTATGAAGATAATTTTTCATAAATACAATTGATAATATAAAAGGAAAATAATTAAATATACTACTAAATAGTTTAGAAACCAACTACTAGATCAAGATCCAAATAAGTTATCATAAGGTTAGACATGTAGAAAATTTATAGCATAAACTCTCAAAAGCACAAGTAAAAACTATTAAATTTTTTTAATTTTAATATAGGCTACTCATATTTGAAGGAGTTTTACAGGTTTTATTAGAGGAGTTTCAATAAATATTTCCGCTGACAAGACAGCTTTGCTAAAAGCTCCAAGATTCAAAACCCCAAAAACCCTCGGTAGATTTAAATATAATAGGTAGAATTATTAACTATATGTTTACATTTATTTTTTTAAAAAAAATTATTAACGTGTCTTATTCATAAATAAAAGGATTACACAAAAATTATTTAGGGTTTTTTAAAATTAACAGAACTAAAAATTAAAGCTTGCAATTTTAAATTTTTTAATCTAAAACTTTTAGATTGAATAAAAATAGAGAAAGAATAATAACAACTAAATTTACGAATCGTCTTTGCTAATTTTACTTTATAATATTTGCAGATATAATTTATTTCAATTTGTAACTCAGCATTTTCCATAAACTTATAGCTAAAAATCTCAAAGATTTCTATTTAGTGAATATTGACTTAAACAGTAATATTAAATTTCTAAATTATGACTAAACTTTTAGCTATTATAAAATATTTTGGGCATATTTCAGTAAAAAAATCTCTTTGACCGACTGAAACTAGTTGTTAAAAATGTTTTAATTATTATTCAAAAATTAGTAAACCAGAAAAGAATCCAAGTAATGATGAAATGTCAACTATTTTCACGTTAAAAATACTTTATTAATTTTATAAGTCATTTTATAGAAACCGATGCAAAACTTAAATATGGAAAATTGTTTATAAACATTTATCTATTAAAAATGATTTATAAGTTTTTAGTTTTTTAATTGGGAAAAAATAATCAGGAATGCTATTTCAGAACATTAATTAGACAGAACTTAAGTTAACGATTGCTGCACATTCAACTTTAGGGGAGCCCTATAAAGAGGTAATTAAAACCCAAAATAATTATGTCAAATTAATTGTGTCCTGATTGGTGACGAAATCTTTATAATGATTTTATAATCAATTTATTTTTCATAATTTTTATGATGACTGAAATTAATTTAACTTTTTGTATAATTACTCAAATATAATTTAATCAAAATGAATCTCTAAGGTAATATTTATAATCAAATTATTATGAAAATAAATCCTAGATAAAATAAAACAAATTAGCACATAAATGTTAAGTAAAATTCTAGTTTTGTAATGATCCGAATTAAAGTATGGATAAAATGCAATTACTGATAAGTCTCACTACTTAATACGACTATAACTTCATAATGAAGAAAGACTGAGTGCTTATCACAACCACAAACTATTTAGCCCTATTGACTATTACATAGAAATTTTTTAAAAATGCTGCAAACACAATCCAATAAGTGAAATAACTTTGAATTTAATGACAAGTATATTGATTTTATGAATAATTTTATTTTTCTTAATAACATTGAACTACTACTATATAAATTATATTAATCTAAATAAAATTATCATTATTGTACAAACCTATAATCATAAGGAAGTTAAATAAGAATAATAGATTAAAAGCACTATAATTATATTTAATAACGTTATTTTTAAAAACAATTAATAATTTGTAATAAAATAATTTTGTAAGGAATGCTCAAATTTAATCATAATTAGTTAAATATTTTAAGTATATAAATTAATGCTATAGTTATTTTCTTTTTAATTTCTCGATTAATATAAATAATTATTTGAATATATTTTTTAATTAATTATTTTAGCTAATTATATAAAATTATAATATTAAACAGATATTCCTAATCATTTATTTGCTATAAATATATCTATCTTCAATTTATATTCATAATTAGATTATCTTAATATTAATAAAATTAAATGTAGATAAGTTATAATTACCAAGCTTGGCTACTTTAAAATTTATCAGGCAATTATACATTCAAAGAATTTTCAAGGTCTTTTTAATTAATTTTAGCAAAATAATAAATATTATCATAATAATTAAAAATTTTAATTATTGGAGAGGTCAAATATAAGGATTAATTATTTTTATTAAATTTTAAATTATTAATCTAATATTTTTGAAATCGATTATAATTGATTATAACAAAATAAATCATTCAAAGCTACTTAAGAAATAATTCAAAGAAAATTATTAATCATCATTCAGTGTTAATTAATATTTATATATAAATTCTATCAATATCTTATCTCATCATTTTGATCATTACTATTTAAATTATTTTATAATCCTTCTAGACAGAGTATTTGAGGTGTACTTAATTGTTCTTGTAAATTTTAATTAATCGATACATTTAAGGTAGTACTCATTCTCAAAGGTATTTATTAGGAGTTGTTGATGTCGCTTAGTTAATGAATTAAGTGATTGGTTTGTGATAATCTAAGATCAATAACTTAGTTGTTAATATTCTGATTCAAAAGGGAATTCAGGATGGGAGAGGATATGGTGTGATTTCCTATATTAATCAAGGGATTTAAATTAACTGCTGATTGCATAAGTTGTGAATTTCTGCCGTCTGTAAGTTGATCAGGAGTTCTTCTGTTTCTGGTAAGTTATCTCTCAATTATAAAATAAATAATACCAATAACAGAACTAGCATCGTCTTCTAAATCGCTTCTAAACTACTATATTATTGAACCAGAATCCTATTGTAAAATCTACCCTACCAAATTATTGATTTGAGGAGCTTAACTCTATCTTTACAATTGATTTTATAATCTAGGTCTTGAAATTGGACTTGAAACATTTTCAGTTACTTCTTCAAGATTCAATGTTGCATGATTTTCAAAATTAGTATTTGGATTCTGACTAGTATGCATTGAAACAGCGTTTTATAAGTGATTTCTATCAGTATCAATTCCAAGTTGAAATTAAAATAATAATTAACTGAAATTACTAGCTCAATTAAAGTCTTTAGCTTTCTAACGACTTATCAATTCCTTTATCATTCGCTTTTCTCTCTATCAATATTAATAAACTAGATTTGCAATATGGACAATCAGGATCCAGAATTTCATCACTGTTTTTATAGAGTTGATTAAGAGCCCACTGCATAATACACTAAGAATGAAACAAATGTCTGCATTGAGTCTCCCTAACTTGATCATTAGGTTGGTAATCTTCAAAGCATATACCGCATGAACTCTGATGAAATTCATTGTTTTTAACTAGCATGTACTTTTTCTTTGGAGCTAATGATTTAATTTTGTCAATTTTCTGTTTTCTTAAATTGTCCCTAGCTTACCTTCGTCTCTCTCTTTATTCGTGTGTCATATTTTCCTCATCTGTATTATTAATATCATTTGGTCCATCATTATTACTTTGTAAGTTATTATTGACTGAATTGTCCTCGGGACCGACCGCTCTTCGATTTTACTACATCCTTTTTCTTATTATGAATACAATTACTGTCACTATAGAGCAAGTTGAGGTTGATATGACAACCACAAGGAGTGCTATAGTCCAATTTGTAAGTTTTGAGTCTTCTTGTGAATAGCTTATATCTATTACTGGTGTGTTATCAGTCACATTTTAGCTTGATTAATATAAAATAATTGTATTGAGTTACCATTATTTAAGAGGTTGTTTTTATTTGAAAAAGTGTCAATGTAGTAATTTCTTTAATCAGATATGGATTGCATAGCATTTCTGCAAATGAACTTAAGTATTTTATATTAAATTAAATAATAGAACTGTAGTTTCTCTGATTACTACTAATTAAGTACATAATTTGATTAACTATTGCAATTGTAACAATTAATTCCATTGAAATTTAGAGTATAGCTTCCACTAGGACATTAATTGCACTTCTTTTTGTCAAAATACTAATCATAAAAGCATACTTGCATAAAAGTGTAGAATTATGAAAGTTTTAAGTTGGTCTTGAGGAGGTAATTATCTAAAATTTTTGATACTACAAAAAAATTTTAAGATTGATAGATCAGATCAGCTGGATATTAAATAAACTAGGATGAACTCGGACTTAGTTAGTTAGTTTAGTTATATATAATATAGAATCAATAACTTTTTATTCTTTCATATCTGCTCTTAATTTCAAACTTGTTTCTTACTATTTATCAACTATTAAGAGGTTGTTTAAATATCAGTAGAAGAGTTACCGATGCAGAATAAAATGGGAAAAATGTAATCTTAAAGAAACAAATACTTTAATTTTTTTATTTTATTCATTAATGTCTATATTTCCACATTCTAATAAAGATCTTATTCTTCCATTTACATCTAATATTTTAAAGAAGTTAGGACTTAGCAAGAATTCCATCATAAAATATTATTTTATTTAAATTTTTAATCACGTACAACTGATAATTAATTTTTGTATCTGTGACAGATTCCTCTATTACTGTTCCGTTTGATAGTGTAGTATTGAAAATTCTTTAATTTAAAAAATTGAATAAATCTTGTCGTAGTTGTCAAGTTGGTTGATTAATAGAATATGTAATTGTGAGCCTATCTAGAAATCACAAAAAAGTAATCGCTTCGAAGGTTTTGATTTAATTTGAAATTTGAGAAAGTTAGATTTTGAGCAAGATTTACTTCAGCCATAGTATTAGTATAAAATGAATTTTGGAAAATAAAATAGAGTTTAAAATAATTAATTTTATTTTCTAGGTTATATCAATTAGAATTCTGCTAAAATAAATAAATCGAATAATTTAATTAGTCTTGAACAAATAAGAGAAGAATAGTTTTATTTTAGATATTTTGCTTAGTTTCATCTAATTTTATGTTTTAAACAATATACGAGTATGTTTAAACAATATACCAGAATTCATATCCCCGCCAATTTATTTTATTTGTATTTAGAGTTTTATGTCAAAGCAAATATCTAGTTCTTGAAAATAAATAAATCTAAAATCGTTTCCTCATAATCATTTAATTTATTACAATAATAATCAAACTAGAACTTGTACGCCTAAATACTTAAAACTTTCTCTTGCTCTCACAAACAACTACCAGTAAAACTTCAGTTACGAATAAATTATCGATACACATATCATTTAATGTATAGTTTTTGGGGTTGTACAATCCAACTTGCATAGATGAGATAGAAAAGAGCTAAATTTGTGTTTAATTTGACCTCTACAACCCTATATACAAGCTGTAGGAATCCCATTGTTCTCTGTAGAGCTCATAAAATACTTATAATGCTTAGGGTGTGTATCTATAGAAATCCATTGTGGCTTTAATGTTAAACGATGACAGCTCTATAAAATAGCCATGGTCTCCATTGTAATTTTTAGTTATGATTATTCTGGCGTCATAATAGACTGACAGTATTTATGCGAAAGTAGAATAAGTAAATTCATCTGTAGATGTGTCATTGCCTGCAGCATCATAAAAGAATCCCTTTGACTTTTGTCTTTGAATAGTGCTTAAATTATTCTTATATGTTTTATATATAATTTAATATGCTATTTGAATATACGACAGTTAAAGCTCCTTTTTTAGTAAGCACTTATTCGATATTGCTAAATAAAATGCTATTTTAATCTGTTACTTGCTTATATTTGAAAACTCCTTCATTAAGTTTTGTTGTTGAATTGTATTGGGTTTTAGGATTTACGAGGGAATATGTATCTACAATAAAACTTTGCTTGGAGTTCTGGCAACTAATTAAAGCTACAAAATCACCTTTTATTATGCAAAAGTCTTAAAAAAATATTATGATATTCTTACAATTATGCTAATTAAGTAAATATTTATTATATTTGAAATTAAAGTCTTAAGAATCAAAATCAATATCAGGATATAAACTAACAAGAGTTGATTGCGAAAATATAATAAAAATAAATAAAAAATAGAAAAGTCTTGTTCTGAAAGAATCCCAGCTTATGTTAAGGAGTTGAAAATTTAAATAAATATGGCAAATTAATACAGTATATTTGAGATTTTCATGTTTTTTTATTAATTTAATTGTTATTACATTCTGATTCCTCCCATTAATAATTAAACAGCATATTTATCGTCATAGATTTTTATAGTATTTTATATTTCTAAAATATATTGAATGTTAAATATTCAAGTCTATTTATTTTAGAATTTGAGTTAAAAGTTAATAAAGATTAATTAAATAGTTTTTTAAACTTTCACCACATTTACTTTATCTTCCTCAAAAACATATCTCAAATGACTGACTAAAATCAAAACTAATAAGTACCAAGACCAACTTCCACTAGTGACCCTAATCAATTAAACAATGTTGATGATTTTGTAGATCCTACTATATTTGATATGACAGCTGCCTAGCAGATTGCTTCCTAAAACTAATCTGCACAAAGAACTAATCAAGAAAACTCACCTACAGCTAGTACAAAAATTCTTCAACAATCATCAAATTTATCTGACAATACATTTGCTAAGGAAACAAACTTCTAATACACATAATTTTTGAACTACATGTATAACGACCAAGAGTGCCATCTAGGTTAACAAGTTTAATAAATAAAAACCCAAGGTTAAAACTATGAGACTTAGACTCCCCATGCTAATTCAAATTAATCGAGTGATTTTGAGTTAGGGCAAGTTGTACCTTCAGACTAGAGAGGAGATGACTAAGACTTGATTGACTAAACTGTACAGAGCTCTGATTTACAATTCAATTAACAGTAATCATCACACTATGGCGCTATCAAACCATCATCAGAACAATTGAATAAATCTAATGAATTTTTAACTTAAATGAATTCAGACCCCAAATTCGTTTTACTTCTATTAAATCTTATATTTAAAATTTTAATTGGAATGATTATAAAAATTTGCACACTCAAAATATAAATATATTTTAAATATATCTAAATTATTCTTTATGTACTTAATTTGTTTAAATAGTTTTTTTTTATTCTTTTACTATATCAATTTTTTTCTCAAGCTCAACTAATTACATAAAAGTTTATTTATTTTTCCTAAAAAACTAATGCCTAATAATAAATGTACATTAAAATATTCTAAAAAGTTATATTTGTATGTTTATTTAATTGCTGTTAAAATTTTAGAAATAATTTTTTTCTTGTCAACTTTTAACCAATACTGAACCCCTATTTATTATCATAATTAAGTTAATACAAGATAATAGATTTTAAAATGCACAGTTGGACTAACAGTAAAGACCTGCAGAGATTCAACCTCACAGTTCATCAGGTTTGATGGAACAACTTAAATAAAGTTTTGGAAATCCATACAGAAGGTAAGTTTTGCCAAGCTCAATTGAAGCTCAAGAAATTGAAGGCTAGGCAAGACAAACACCACTTGTAAATCAGTTTAATCAGGTTATTGGCTCAGGGAACGTCAACAACTTCAACTACTAGGACGACTCTGGAAAGATCAAGCAAATAATTTTTCATATTCATAATTATCATATAATATCTACCTCTGAATAAGTCATGATTCAGAATTTGATTGAACAACAATAGAACGAAACTTTAAATTCGTTAATAGACAACTCCATTAGGAAGCTCCCAAGCAAAAACTAGTAGGTGCTTAACTAGCCTGAGAGTTTTTAACGTTAAGATGTTGATGAAAATAATAAGGATATTCATGAATTTGATACAAACTCAAGCGATGAGGCTTTACTCAATGTCTTTGAATAACTAGATAAACTCTTAAAAAATCAAAACCCCAAAACCCCATAATGAGGTCTATAAATGCTTTGATTTGTAAGGAATTTGGTAGGGGTTGGGGTTATTAAAAGTTTGGGGGGGAGAGAGTTTCCTGCACTTTTTTTATTTATGTAAAATTTAATCTAATTAATATAAATTTCATAAAAATATTATAACCCAAAAATATAATAGAATATTGAGGTATGGTAGGAATAGTCGTATCTGGAGTTTATATAACAACTAATAGAACTGAGGACACTTTGCATCATCTAAAACACAAAAGAATAATATATAATAGATGAGTTTTCATATATAATGTCTTTGAGATCTTTGATGAACCTGTTATTAAAAAGAAACGAACTAGTACATGGATGTGGCTTATATCCTTTCTAATGTAGATATTGACAAATTCATTAAATAAATTAAGTATGATTACATAAATTAAATTATATCAGAAATTAATTAATAGTAGCTATAATGTAATTTAATGAAAAATAAAAATATTTAAAAAGTGCAGAAAATTTTCCTGAAAATTTTTTTATCATAATGAGTGCAGGAAACTTCCTGACCCCAAAAGCTTTTATGTGAAATTTATAGGAAATGTTTATAATTTAATCACTCAAAATGCACTTTTGTATCATGTGGGAGTGGTTTAAAGTTTATCTTAATTAACCAAACTCTATCTGCTCTAATTTAAGTCTGATCTAGAGTTTGGTTTTATTATTATATATTCAAAACCCCAAAACCCCTTAAAAGTGCTTTGATTTGTAGGGTATAGTTGATATCTTATTGGGGTTAGTAGAGAAAATGCAGGTTTTTTATGAATTTAATGAATATTTAATGAGTATTACTGTACCAACTGAGAATAAATTCAGGTTGGTACTGGCACCAATTAGGTTTTGAACCATTTTGGAACTTTTCTATTAAAACCTCATATGTTTAAAACTAGGTACTAATTAAGTTTAGGTACTATTAAATTGGTACCAATTAAATTTAAACGAATTTAGTACCGGTACTAATCAAATTTAAACAAATTTAGTACTAATTTAATGGAACTAAATTGATAAAAATGGAGCTCAATCTCTGCAGTTTGTTACAGCTTCTGAAAACTTTCTCCACGTATCGTTGCAGTGTTGACCTCCTATAAGGTGCCCATATTTAATAGTAAGATTTTTTAACAATAGGATACAGAAGTCTTTAAGTTATAATTTGAAATTAATTAATAGGAAGAGGGACAAAGATGGCATCACTCTATGATCAAATGAAAAGAGTCGAGGCTCAAGAAATGATCTCAAGATTCAGAAGTAAGGAAGATCTTTATCGATACCTAACTTTACATGGTAAGATAACTTGATGACTATTAACATATTATACAGTTGGTTTATTCCTTCCAACGATGGAAGGTACCAAAATTTCATTCTTGAAAGCAATACTTTGTGAGGAGAAGAAAGCTTTTAAAAATAAAGAGATTAAACTAATCGAAATTCCCAACTACCCTGAGATTTCAGTCACTAATCTTTATGAGGATGCCATGTAAGATGAGGAAGTGGTAGTTTACCTTCCTACCAAGAAACAACTCTCTAATAAACTACCAGAGAGGAACTTTTTCTTTGGTGTTCTTGGTGCAATAAAAGAGGAGTATTTCAGAGAAATAATTGAAGAAGCACATAAGAAACGATAATTTATATCTCCTGAAGATTAGAAAAAGCAAGGCATTCTAATAAGCTCAGCTTGGTTAGAGGAACTTAAGAAGCATCCTTATCTTTCAAGTAAGCTTTGACATATAACTTTGTAGGAAAATCTGGCACTGGCATATATCTTATGAAAGAGCATGCAAAGGTTCACAGAGAAAGAAAGTCGCAGACAATTTATGAGGTGAGCAAGAGGCTTTATAAAGATGTCTAAAAACCAGATGAAATGAACATAGATGCTGGAGCTGGCACTAAGAGAAGAAATATGGGCCCAAGCAAGCCATAAGAAGAGGAGAAGAGGAGAAGAAGAGAAGCCAAATCCCTTTATGGATTAGTTTAATATGTGCACTTATTCATTCATTTAAATCTAAAACTTATTTATAAACATTCATTCTTCCCTCTCTCGCACAGACTGTTATCTTATCTACGCTCACTCTCTTTACAGCTGCTTTGAATTAAGTCTACTGTATCGATGGGCAAGTCATGCATAAGATGATACAGCAGCAGCTTCTTGTAGTGAGTCTTGATTTAACTCCAGTAGAATTCAATTCCATTAAATTATGGGCTATAAGGAACGTTGTATACAGGAGTTATGTTTAGCTCTTCATAAGCTTTCTTAGACTCCTTAGTCTTATGAATTGAGAGGTTATCAACAAACAGGATGATCTCTTTGTTAATATACTTTTCTCTGAGCTTGTGTAGGAACTCTTTATACTACTCTCGCTTAATAGAGCGAGTGTGAATAACATAACTCTCTAGGCATGAATCTTCACTTATAACAGCTAAAATTGCATGGGTGACTGCCTTCACTTTTTAATCATTGACTTCTATATTATCATACTTCTAATACCAAGACTTATTGATAAAGGTGTTGAAGGTAAGCACAGCTTCATCAGCGTGTATGAACTTGATGTTATTAGTAATAGCTCTCTGCATTTAATCATATATATAGTTTAAATTATTACTATAAAATGGCACTGTAAAATCAATCACTCTCTTCACTCTGTTGACAGTCTTGAAAGTAATACCATTTCTTCTATAAATATTGGCTATAGTCTAAGGAGAGATACGCATGTCAGGAAACCTGCGATGAAACATCACAGCTCGCTAGTCTAATGGAAAGTGTGCCCAATACTTCAAAGTCTTAGAGTCGCAGAGGAAGTCAATATGAGCCTGAGAGAACTTTTATTTTCTTGCTGGATGCGTTCAACAACCAGAGTTAAAATGCTAAATAGCTAGCAAGCAGTGATACCTAACAGTTGAGGCGCTCTTGCGAAATAACTTTGCTGTTTCTGCATAATTTAGTACAGGTTTGGCTTAGTCTATATTAATACACGTACCATACCTAATCTTAAGCAGTAAATCTAAATATTACTCATCATAAATCGACCCTAAATTTCGCTAATTTCTATTTCTCATTTTGTAAATTGGCCTAACTTCTCTACTAACCCCAATAAGACCCCAATTATACCCTACAAATCAAAGCACTTATAAACCTCACTAAGGGGTTTTGGGGTTTTGATTCTGCCATTTATTTTTAATGATTGAGAGACTCTGATTTTGTCTATAAATTCCTTGATTCTTTGCTTAGCATCTTTCTCACACTTTTAGAGTAGTAATCGTTTCAAGGCATATAGCGCTCTAATTATTATTGCTGCAATTGCCAAAAATACCATTAAAAGTCTCCATCTCTTCAGTCTTCTCTTTCTGAATAATAGCCTGGAGTTCCCATAACACTTCCTAGACTTGTTACTTCCACCCTCAATGCTCTGTTGAAGTCAATAATTGTCACTCTTACAGGTGAGAAATTTATCGTAATATTCTCAAGCTTCAAATCTCAATAAGCAAAGCCTAACTAACCTATGTAACTATTTTATACATTGTAAGGTTTAAGTTGCTATCAAAGCAACTACTTATTATTCCTTTAATAAGTTATAAAATCTCTGAGGGTCATTTCATAAAGTGAAAGTCTGAAAGCACATGATCCTTGGCAAGGAAAATAGCATCTAGCTTTAATATGTAACTAAACTCTTTAAACTTTGATTGAGATAGTACTTGATACTCATTTGTAAACTCCATCTAATAATTATCATCACTTAAGAGATAGTTGAAAGAATACACCTTTTATGCGTATTGATGATCCTTAATAACTTTCTTGTCATAAGAGTCTTCTAGAATTAGATTACTTTAGAGAGAAGTATCTAAATCAATCTATGCATGTACTAGAATTCTTTTTATTATATTTTAATCATGATTTTAATCACCTCTGATGCCAAGAGGTTGCGTTCAATCCTCACATAATCTGTTTTGCTTGCTTGTGAGTGTCCTAATTTTAATCTTCTATCTCTTTCTTGTAAATTTTTAATAGATGTTTCTTTAATTCTCTTGCATGATAGCACTGCTTATGCCACTCAAAGCAATCATTCTCTCCATAAACTTTGTCAAGCTTTAAGTATTTCAGTAGACTTAGCTTCCTTCTGGACCTTCAAATGGCTGTACCAGCTAGAATTATGAGTAAAGTCTCTTTCAAACTTCTCACAAAATATACATCAACTTCCTCTGATAACATTGAAATTTCATTCGTAACTTTCTCCTCCTCTCTGTCTCCCACACACTTGTTTGCCATTTATTTTATATGATTAATATCTATTTAAATAACAGAGACATCAAGTGATAACTTTTGTAATTCCTTATGAGAGTTAATCTCACAGCTATCACACTTTTTATTGCTTCCAAAGGTAAGTCTCATTTAGTTTGATGAAAGTGCTGTTGTTGTTATTATAAAAAAATTTAGCGCTCATATTTGAATTTAAAATTATATATCTGCCTATAATATAAAGCTTATTTGAGAGCATTGTAAGTAAGCCTTCAAGTTTCAAGAGAAGTTTATACAGTTATCGAGAAGATATATGAGTGGTTAGAGACTATCCAACTCAAAATATGGGTAAGTGTGTAATATATTCACTTTCAATTATAAGTTGATTATAGTAAGAACCGATTTAGGAGGTGCACCTAATTAAGTACTTCGTGCTTTATGAGGTATTTTGTGATTTTGTGATTAAATTTATGGTGATTCCTAATTAAGTTTTAGCATTTATGAGATGCTCCTAACTAAGTACGTACCAATTTATATTTAAAATTATGGTACAAAAGCAGTAGAAATTAATTTCAATCTCTGAAGTTAGAAACAAGTTCTGAATCTTTTCCACATACTTCTTAGAGGTTGACCTTATATAGGATGCTCATATTTAATAGTATGTCTTACAGAGGTAAATAATTGAAATCAATAAGCTTAAATTTTAATATCATTTATTAGATCTGTAAACAAGAGTCAATGAATGATTCGATGAAAAGAGTGCAAGCTTAAGAATTGATTCAAAAGTTTAGAAGCAAGGAGGATTTGCATCGCTTTCTGTGCAGCAAGGTAATGAATTCATAATAAATAATCTTGATTGTGTAGTTGGATTGTTCTTGCCTACGAGGAAGGTACCAAAATTTCATTTCTCAGGGCTATACTCTGCTAAGAAAAGAAAATACTGAAAACTTAAAATTTAAAGCTTGCAGAGATTCCAAACTATCCAGAAATCTCAGTGACTACTTATATAATGATGCAATGAATAACTCAGAAGTTTCGCAGTACCTGCCTGCTAAGAAGAAGTTGTCAAATAGATTACCTGAAAGAAAATATATCTTTGGTCTACTTGCAACAATTAAAGGGATTATTTGAAAGAAATTATTCAAGAATACCATAAGAAATGGTAAAGCATCTCTTCAGAAAATAAGGAGAAACAAGGGATCAAAATAAGTAAGAGCTGACTATCAGAACTGCAGAAGCACCCTTATATTTCAAGTGAGGCTCCCTCTAAAGAATTTTAAATGTGACTTTTATATTCATTGACTTAAGTACAAAATTTATTAATTAATATACATTCACTTTCACTTCTATAACAGCCACTTAATTATTTACTCTCTTCGCTGAGCTTTAATAAAGTCTACTGTATCGATAGGTATGTCATGCATCAATTGGTATAGCAGTAGTTTGTTGTAATAAACTTTTAATATACCCTAGTTGAATTCAATTCCATCAAACTAAGGCTAAAAGGCACATTAAACAATGGTGCTATTCTAAGATATTCATAACTCTTCCTTCTTTCTTTCGTCTTATGAACAGAAAGATTATCAAAAAACAGTTTAATCTCTAATTCAGGGTACTTTTCTCTCAGCATGTATAAAATTAATATTATTCTATCAGGCTCTCTGCATTTAATTATTAATATAATTTAAGTTGTTGTTGTAAAATGGCAGAGTAAAATCAATTACTCTCTTGATTCGATTCATACCTTTGTAAGAGATACCGTTTCATTTATTAATGTTTGCAACAGACTTTGCAGATATCTTCAACTCAGGGAACTGGCGGTGAAGCATAGTTGCTCTTTGGTTTTGAGAGAGAAATGAGTCCAATATTTCAAATTTTTCTCATTAATAAGATAGCAAATTTTTTTATATAGAAACTTTGATTTCCTCTAAGGCTTAGAATTAATCTTTATTGCTTTAATTACGCAGCTTTCAAGCAATGGGAGAAAGAGAACTATTGATGAACTTCGCTTTAAGAGCAGTGCTATAGTCTTACAGTTCAGTACTAGTTTGACTTATTCAATAAATATATCATATCCATCACGCAGTTTAAATACTATATCTATGTACTCTTCATCATAAATAAACCCCAAAAGCTTGTTATTTTAGTATCGCATTTAATTTATAACCCCAATACTTAACAAATTCTCAACAAATCAAAGCACTTATAAACCTCAAAAGGGAGTTTTGGGGTTTTAAATGGTTCAGAAAATTTTATTGATATCCTTTTGATTAGACTACTTATTGATTCTCTAGCATTGCTTTGTGAAACATTTGAATAGATATGCGACCCTAAAATTCAAATTTATGAAGATAATTTAAAAAAAATTTAATGTGAAATATACAAAGAGAATAATTAAATATTTTTGCAAATTCAACAAAATGAGATAGTTCAGAGAAAAGTTCCGTTTATCAAATTTAACAGAAATTACTTGAGTGCCAACATGAAACAACCAAATTTCAAGTAAGAAATTATACATTTTTGTTTATATTATTTAGACTTAAAATCTTCGAGGTAGTTTTTGCTGTAATTTTGGAAGAATTCACATAATTTTTTGGAATATCGATTGATTTGACTCAAGAAATTAGAAATTTGGAAAGAATCTTGAACAATGTATCATAGTAGTCAAATGAAGAACTAGCTGGAACTAGAAAAATTGTCTAGAGTAATTTGAAGAGGGGACTAATGCCTGGCAATTAAAACCAAAAAAATATTTAACCAAGTATCATTAATTTATTCCAAATTATTTTATAGATTTTCTTATAAAATAAATTAAAAAGTATTTACTTTATAAGTTATGAAAAATAAGAAAAAAATTAAGAATAAAAATGTCAATAATTTTTTTATGTAATTTCTAGCTAAGTAATTCATTTGTAATCTTAATTAATTATTGGTAATTTAGTCAATAATAAAAGTTTATTTATATTCAAAAAATCAAATCTTATTTATAAAACCATAATAAAAATTACTTATAGCATTTAAATACTAATAATACATTGGATAGTTTTGGGGTTTAAAATGAATTCTTATAGAGAAACATAGAAGTAATTTGCAGGTTCCTCAACTATAAGTTCACTCTATTCAAAGAGTGAAGCCCGATGAAAGTGTGACTGAGTTCCCATCAGAAGGCGTAACTCAATTGATATTAACTTAAAATTTCAGCTCCAGATCTCTTAATTGTTTGCGACAAGAATTTTTATATAATATATGACAAGAATTTATTGATTTATTGATTGATTTTAAAAGCTAATTTTAGCATTTGATTTTTAATTCAAGAAACCTTATAGATATTAAATTCACTCTGATTAAATCACTATATTGTATTAAAATAAACTATATATTTAATATATTATGTTGCTAAAATAATACTGATATATATATTTATTTAGACTTTCTAAATGCTGGTTAATATTTATGAATCGAATTTCTCAATTTAATTATCAATTTAAATAGTAAAAATTTATTTTAAATTTTTATCAAAATTATTAATTCTAATTAAATTTACTAATATTAATGTCTTTGATTATTAAATTACCTTAAAGTTTTATAATATTATAATAAATGAACATTATGCCTATATCCCTATTCAAAAATTTATTACTTTGGTGTAAAAATAAATCAAAAATTATAACTTAAATCATAATAAAATGAATACTAATACATAATATAATACATATCGTACAAACTTCTATGTTTTTATATTTCTTAGTCATATTTAAATATCATTTTATAAAACACTTATAAATTTTTCAGTTATTCTTTAATGATGAGGCATTTGTTCCTGGGTTCATGACTTAAGTCAAATTATAACTATTATCCAAATTCTCTTCTTGCTTTGCAATTAGGTTTGGCTATGAAGCAGGGTAGATACTTTGAGGATCTTACTGAATTTACTAATTATTAATTTCATTAGATTGAGTATATTGAAATTGGTTTACATTTTAGGGTTGAAATGATGATTCATTTAATAGGAAATTACTATCTACTTAATTAATATAGAAATATTTTTGAATAATTGTCTATAACTGCATCATTATTTTGCAAATTGTTAATTTAATTATAATCTTATTCCAAAACTAATTCAATTAAGGCATTATCCTAAGGGTCTTTATCTGATCTTTAATAAAGTTAAAATTGTAATAAATAATAATGATAAAAATATACTGGAGGGAAAATAAATCAAAGTTGAAAGATTTAATAATTAGAAAGTTAAATCAATCTACTTCTTATATGAAAGTTTTTTATTTTTGATTGGTGATTTTAAAATTTTTATCCCCTTGTAATATTATACAATGAATTTCTAGCAAATGAAGAGCTTATAAAATATAATTTTTTATTAAGTATTAATTTATCAATATTTAAAAACAAATTACTCTGTAAATCATACATTTTAGCTTTATTAGGTCAATGTCATATTAGAATGAGATGCTTGTAAATGAATATCTTTTTTAATTAATTTTGTGTGGTTTTTAGAATTATCGTCGAGATGTTAATTAGATTGATGAGCATCGGTATTTAAAATATGAACTCTATCACTTTCTATTTCGAATTAGTTAAATACAAATTTAAAATTATTCATTTTATTCCAGGCTTTAATTTGCTAATAAATCAATTTCATTTCCTTCTACTTATTTCTCTATTACTAGTATTATGAGAAAAAAAACTTTTTATTTTTTTCTTATTTTATAAATAATCTTATGTTGATTGAGATAAGAAACAAAGCAATTTGAATATTTATCATGAATTTTTAATTAAATACTTAAATTTAGAAACAAATTCACGGGTATTTGTAAAATAGAAGCAAATTTGACTAAACAATTACTTTACTTATAAATAAAAGCTATTAAATATTGTTAACTTCCTAATAGAAACTGAGAATAAGTTACTTCAAATTTAACAAAAGAAAATATTTTTATTACTTCGTCTTAATTATTACTTTGAAAATTTATTTATTATAAATTTTTGTTTGATACGTCTACTAATTAAAAAATAATTTAAAACTTTTTATTTATACAATTCAAAAATAATCTTACTATCTTAAAAATTAAAAATCCTACAGCACATTTAAATGCTAACTAAATGATTTTTTGCTTTGATTTTTATATTTTAATAATAATTTTATCCGGAAATTGCAAATATAATATTATACCATTAAATTTTTAATTATTCAATTATTTTAATCTTCAAATAATTATAGTCCATAAAATATTAATCTCTTTATTTTCATCATTTAAATAAATTAAAAGTATACTATAATTTTTTAAAATTCAATTTTAGTATTTAATAAAATGATTTAAATAAATTTGTATTCTTTTTATTTTACTTTTATACTATCAGACTAGTTTTGCAAATTGGACAATTCAGATCTTATTTAATACTGTTATTTAGTTAATTATGTGCCCACTGCATAATACACTACGAATGATATAAATGTTTGCATTGAGTCTCTCTCACTAAGTCATTTTATTGATAAACTTCAAAGCATATGCCGCATGAGCTTTGATGAAATTAATTGTTTTAAATTTTTTCAATTAGATTGTATATTTTTTCAGGAGCTAAAGCTTTAATTTTTTTAATTTTTAACTCTTTGTCTACTAATAATGCATCAACGTTACCTACATTATTCTGTTAAACATTTACATTCTAATTTAATTGTCTATTTCTCTAAGCATTCTGATATATTTCTCAGCGTTTATATTGAGCACGTTTTATTAGTACAAATATACCAATTAGAGTGAAAAAGAAAATCACAACACCAAAAATTATTGTCAAAATGATTGCCCACTCTGGGAAATTTATTGATTCATCATTATAATTATTAATATAATTATTATTCCTTTAAGAGAGAGTTGATTATAAAAGTTTTAATTTATTAATTTTTATTTTTAATAATGATGAAAATAGACTGCTGTCTTAAATAAATGTGTCAAAAGAAGAATTCTATATGTCTGATCTACTATATTCATGAATGAACATAATTATTGAATTAAAAAATGCTAAATAAGATAAATAACTAATTCTTATAATTTAGAAGTTTACTTTGTCTAAACCAATTAAATTTAGTCCTTAAACTTAGATATTGAATTCAATCCTTCATTACTAAATAAAAAATAAATATATTTACAAAATTCTTGTAAAAAAAAGTTAAATTAATTTAATAATATATCTGATATAAAATAGTAAAGCAAAATATAGTCCAGTTTTTATTTAGGTTTTACTCAACAAAGCTCAATATTTTTCATTAGTTTCACTGTACTCTAAATACTAATCATATTTAATTAAACATTTAATTGAAATAAATATTCCCCTTTTCATAGGTATTACTACAATACTTATAATTTTTTTGAATTTATGATTGCTTTACTATATATTTACATATGAACTGCAACTTTTACTTTTACTATTGATTTAATGATTAAGATTAATCCAGATTATGATAGTAACAATTGGCATCATTGAAATCAAGCGAATAGCTGTTATCAGGGCATTTAATGCATAAATTGTTAAAATATCTTTAACTGTAAAAACAAACTTGAATGAACGACAAGGGGTTTTAAAATTGATTTGTTTTAATTAGGTAGCTATCAAGAATTCTAGAAAATACAAATTAACTTTAGGATTAGTAAATTATAACTGGTGGTGCCTGATAAAATTCAGATAATTTAAATTAAAATAAATATGATTTAAAACTATATAAAAAATTATAGTTCTTATTTTTTTAAATCATCATTGCTAATTTTGATATCATTAAATAAAATATATTATTATCTTTTCTTTAATAATTTTATCTTAAAATTAAAATTTGGCCCTTGATAAGATACTATAAAACCTATTTTGCGAATAAAAAAATGATAATTAAATTCAATTAATCAATTAGTTAATTGTGTAATATAAAGATACTATTTATTGTTAAATCACATTATTTTTCAATAATCAAACTTATTGCAGAAAATAATTATTCATATTTGGGTGATAAGGGCAAATTTGTTATTTTATAATGATAAAATTTCATAAACTATTATGAATATAAAGTGTAACCTTTGCTTTTATAATAATAATTTCCTAATATAATTAAAATATTCAGATGAAATCGAGCTTACAATAATTTCAATCATATAAAAAATTGTTTATTATTTTTAAATCATGCATAGTTGATATGTTGTAGTTTTATTGTCTGAAGTGCTTTAAACTTAGGAAACTGTATAAAATAGATAATTTTAGTTTTATCTGTTTAGTACAAAAAAATAGTCACTTCTTATATTCTTATTAAGATTTATATTTGTAAAAGTCTAATTTTCCGGTAAATTTATAATATCAATCATTGTTTGTATTTTAAATACTTAATTTTAAAAATAATCAATAAATATAAAATTATTGATAAATAAATAATATTAGAGACATGTTTACTATTTCTATATAAATATAAAAATTGAGAACTAACTAAATTTCTCACTTTATCATAGATTTAAACTATTTTTCACTAACTACAGTATTATTTTCGCCAACAATTGAAATAAAAAATATCAGAAATAATGCTTTAATTATTTTGTTTACAACATAGTGAAATCATTTCTTTATAATTATTAATCTTTCATTTAATTTGTTATAAATGCTGCCAAATTAATACTGATTAACGATCTCGAATTTATTTTATCTCTCACATACCACAATCATTAATGACTCAGTCGCAATTATTTAATCTATACATACATTCACATGTGCTCTGTTTCGAGATTTATAGCCAAAATTTTAAAACTTATCTAATTCGTATACTCCAACAGACGTACTAAACATATTATCTTGTCCAATATAAATTAAATAGATAGATAGATAATTTATTAGGAAAAAAATATTAAGGGGAAATAATACTGAAGGTAAGTCTCCCTCCTGACCTCCCCTCCGGAAGCATCAGGTGTGGTCACCACCAAACTCGACCGTAGTCCAAACACGTGTCCTTTCTTCCATGTAGCCACTCCGGATTTCCAAGCCGGGTCATGTGCTGCCATTTAACGTCATACCAGCTCCGTACGAGTATCCCGTGCTTTTTACCAGGTACAGACACCACAGAACCCTGGGATATTCCGTGCTTTTTACCAGGTACAAATATCAGCGAACCCTGGGTTTCGAACCTCCTACCTTATCAGAATTGGTCAGGTGACCAACCGTCTGGACAGTAGATCCGAAACTATATAAATTAAATATTTATCATTTATCTGTGTATTTCTTTTTATGTCAAAAATAGTTTTATCTGAAGATTAGAAATAAGTATAGCCTTGTATTAATAATAATATTATTAAAATAGATTTGAAATGGAAATTTTATAGGAATGCAATAAAACATTTTAAATTAATAATTATAACTGGCACTAATTTGTTAATCTCTTAATTATAATTTGATTCAGTGCACTTTTAATTTTAAATATAATAATAAATAATTATGACCAAATTATACATTGTACATTGTACAGTTTGGAAATTAGTTTTTTTTTTATTAGGGCGTACTTTAGAATTGTACATTGTACATTGTACAGTTTCAGAATTAGTTTTTTTTGAGATAGATTGTAAAGATTTAAAGTAAGTGAATTAGTTTAATTAAATATATAATAACAATTTAATTGCTGTTAGAATTCAGATAAGTACTCAAAAACTATCATTTCCTTTAGAATCATCTTACAGCTGTTGACTCTGCTTACTTTCTTGTTCTGCCTGGTGTGCACTCTCTATAATTGTCTCCTCGTCCTATAGTAACAAAAAGTCCCCATCTTCCTCCAATCTCCTCTTAAAGTACAATGCCAGCTCCACCTCGTTAAAGGGGAACTTCTCATCAGATCTGAGCATCTACTCGGTAAACTCCACTTTCAGCATCCTGGTCTCAAATGACTTTCTATCTAGAGCGCTCATATTGTCAAACGGTAGTTGATTAGAAATAGCTATCACTTGGCACTTTTGAAATCTGATTACGGGATTTTGGTATTTAAGGTTGACTGGGTACCCCTCACCCTCAAAGAATGTCTTGAAATCATCAATCCTTTCCCCGCTTTAGAATAAGTCTCTCTTAATCTCATCCATAATCACGATCTAAGGTTCAGAGTGCGGCTTGCTGGAATCGATACAGAATGTCTTGTTCAATATTTTGAAGTCTTCCGTGATAAAGATCTTTCTTAGGAGCTTTGCTATTGTAGTCTTCCCTGTGTTGGGTTCTCCATATAGCCATACGACATTTACTTTATCTGGGCATTTTCTAAAGATAACTTTTTAGATCTTGTCGATAGCATCAAAGTACAGCATTTCTTCAAGATTACTGTTGCTGAGTTGAGTTAAGTGTGGTGACCTGGTGTCAGATCTCTCCAAAAAGTTAGCGAGAGATTACAACTTAGTAAATTATGGCTCTAGCCTGGGGAGAACTTTCCATTCGTAACCCTAGAGAATGACCAACTTTTTGTGATTCTGTATTATCAATTCGCAGACATCATCGTTATCCTAATACATTCTGTACATATCTTGAACCCCGCTTATCTTTTTGGCCCTGGAAAGCTGCTTAAAAGTATTAGTGATGCTACTCGAAGACTCTGACGATGCATTTGAAGAGCACCTTCTACTTCCTTAATTTGCTGACTAAACTTTTGCGAATGCCTGGAAATCTTAGAAATAGCCTGGATCACCACATTGAAGTTTTAATTATTCATTATTAGCAAACAGTCTCCTAAGTTTAACCTTGCCCATAAGCGAATAAGTAAATTAGAGCTTGTTCAATTTCTTGTACCCAAGGTAATCTGTTCCGGTAAAGTAATTCTTGCAGAGGCCCAGTCCATCTTTCTTGCACTGTATTAGTAAGTACTACCTTGCAGGTTATGTGACCGCACAGCGGAAGATAAGTGAATGGCAAAACCGCGGAGTCAACTTGGACATCTTCTCCTCTACGTATCGGTGAACCTGCTGCTCGTCCTCAGTGTTGATCTCAAAAACAAACATGTGCCGTTCGTTAGTTTTCATCTCCTCCTATTTTGAATCTAATTTTTCCATCGCTCTCGTAATCTTATTTTGTTCTAAGGCATTCGAGAATCTTTTTTTTAAACCTCTCTGTGTCATCCATTTAAGTACTTAAACCATTACTATATTTATTATAAATTTAATTAAACTAATTCACTTACTTTAAATCTGTACAATCTATCTCCAAAAAAAAACTAATTCTAAAACTGTACAATGTACAATGTACAATTCTAAAATACGCCCTAATAAAAAAAAAACTAATTTCCAAACTGTACAATGTACAATGTATAATTTGGTCATAATTATTTATTATTATATTTAAAATTAAAAGTGCACAGAATCAAATTATAATTAAGAGATTAATAAATTAGTGCCAGTTTTAATTATTAATTTAAAATGTTTTATTGCATTCCTATAAAATTTCCATTTCAAATCTATTTTAATAATAATTAAAACCCGTTTTGAATTTTAATTTTTTTTTATATATCCTATTAATCATTAAAAAATAGGTATGAAAAATTTTCTTTCTGGAAAGAAATGAGGAACCCTTTAGTAAAAATGGAATAAACACTAACTCAAAAAGGAAATTAATAGTGCTAATTTAAATTTTTAAATTGGTTAATAACGAAAAAAATATCCACAAATTGATATTAATCAACTCTCAGACAGTGTAAGCTTTAATCCTAAAATGAGAATAATCATTTACGTTTAGACAAGTAAAAAAAATATTTTCTTTTAACTTTTTCAAAAAGAATAATGGGTAATAACAATTCAAATTAAAGTTTTATTAACTCTAAGGGAACTCATTAGGGACAAACCATTCTTTTATGCAGTAAATTGATTTACTTAATTTTGTCATTTTATAATTTTGTTAAAATGTCTTCGATTTTTACTCAAAGCTTCGTCATTTTTTCTGCAATTGTGTTTCAGAATCTGTAGTACTTGATCTGATTAACCCTCAATTATTTATAAAATTAATTTTTTTTCTTCACTTGGTTAGAAATCTGATAAATTTTAACTATAAAATAATTGATGAAGTATTGCTTAATTTTTTATACTTACTCTATAAATATAAATGGTCATTTATATATGTATTTTAATTATGATCTTTTTTAATTTTAAAGTGATTTTGAATATTAGATTTTACTTTCTTCCTCATTTTTTCTGTGATTTTTTTTTTAATTATTTTTAATATTTAGATATAATTTGTTGATATTGAAACGTTTTTTGAGTTTAAAATAAAAAGCAAAGTGATAAATATATTTTTTGAAGTTTTCTTTATTTTAGATTGATAAAATATAATGATCTTTTAAAGATATTGCATCAATTCCTTTTTATTTATTATTTTATTTGTATTATTAATTAAATATATAGGGAGACCAGAATTATCTGGAAAAAATAGAATTATTTATAATTTCGAGCGTATTTTATATAAACAATTTATACATAGCCTTTAGTTTCATCTATTTTAAATGAGAAAAATTCAATGACTAAATTTAATAAAATACTGTGGTTTAAAAAAATTATATAAAAATAAACAAAATAATTATAATTTATAGGAGTAAATTATTTTACATTTTGAATATATAAATTACCAAATTTTAATTATTTTGAAAATTTAATCTCAATTATAAAATTAATATTTTATTTATAGAATTAATAGAAATCTTATTTTTGCTTTCACTTGAGTTTTTTTCAATATGCAAAATTACACACTTATAAGTATAAATGATTTTAGTAAATGGTTTTTTGTTATTAAATGAGTTTTAAATTAAAATTTATATAGATTTACAATAATTATGTTTAACTTATAATCTCATAATTTTACATAATCTTCAATTCATTTATATTTGTAACTAGTATTCGACTATCATAAAAATATTGCTTAAATATATTGGTGTAATTTTACACTAATTCTTATACACCCAGTTAACTTTATGGTAAATTAATGCAGGAATAAAAATATTTTTTAAATAATTATTTACATTTATAAAATATAAGATTTTAATTCAATTAATGAATTAATTTAAAATTTAAATTTATAAAATTCAAGATTTAAAAAATGTCTTGTTTGACTTCATAATATTATAAAATGTATTTGTTTTAAATAAAAATAATAAACTCCTTATTCTAACTTGAAAAACTTTAAATTAAAAAATATCTAATTTTATAATATCATAAAAGTATCCCTAAGCAGTTTGACCGGAGAATCATAATCCCAAAAAGATTTATTAAATATAATCTTAATCAAGAACACTATAAAATTTATATTTTGCAAGATTATGTTAAAAAAATTATTATAAGCAAAGAATTGAATATGTTAAAAATATGGGATTTATAATGTGATTTATTTTTTTAAATATAATTAATTATTAGTGCTATTATAAGTAAAAGTTAAAGAACCTTTTTTAGCACTTATTAAATTGATTTCATCAAAATTTATGCTCGAATCTGCTTTTTAATATCTGTAAACTCGCTCACTCCTGTTTGTTTTTAAATCATTTTCATATTTTGGATTTAAAAGTGAATGGGAGTCAACAATGAAGGTTTAGTTCTAGCTTTTGCAACTAATTAAAGCCAAAAAATCACCTTTAACTTTGCAATAGTCATAAATTAATAAATTATTTTTTTTAAAAATTATCGGGGGGGAAGTTTCCTGCACTTTTTTTTCAAAAATATTAAATTTAATAAATTTTACATAAATAAGCAAATATAATATTTTTATGACCCATTAAATATTAAGAGCATATTGTTCATCATAGAAGTAGCTCAAGAAAATTAGTCTAACATTATAAAGGCATGGTAAGAACAAGATAAATTGAATTATAATTACACTCACAATTGTATACAATATTTAATATTACTTTTGTAAAGCAATATAATATTTAAGAGACAGAACCTATAAATATCAGATAAAAAGCTCAAAGTTTTTGGAATCTGAAGATAGATATTTATTATTGATTAATAAATTAAAGTATAATTAAAACAATGAAATTAGTCCTGAAGTTGGTATATAGTTGATATAAAGATTTATTTAATTTAAAAAAATTAAAAAAGTACAGGAAACCTCCCTAAATTATTTTTAAATCATAAACCAGTGCAGGAAACTTCACCACCCCAAATTATCGATATATAATTTACTTAAAAGTCATTTGACAAATTTATATTTGGATATAGGCTGCTCAAATCTAAACTTGAAAATAAAAATAAATAATTGCTAATTATGAAAAATGTTGTTCTGTAAGCATCCCAGCCGCAGTTAATGAGTAATATGTTTATATAAAAATTGTAATATAGATTAGCAATTTTGGCTTCATTATTTGTTAATTTTTGGATATTTATATTCTGAAGACTTCTATATTTTAACATTATATCATACTAAGAATAAAATATTTTAATATAAATAATTTGATTTCTTAATATTACTTTATATGAAATAAAAAACAAAAATGGCAAAGAAAAAGATATTTAATTTAATAAAATGATTGAAAAAAGTATTCAATTAATAATAAATGATTAATTTAGCACTTTTTAATTAATAAATTAATTTTGGTAAAATAATAAAAATTGTCATGCATACTCAATATAAGATGAAATTTAGTTTCATAATTAATAATTATATATAAATTGAGTTTCAATTTGAAAAATAGATATACTCATAAGTAATATTTATAAAGTCAAATTCTTGTATAAATTAAATTAAATGATTTGATAAATCGAAGACATAATTATAACGAATAATCCAAAAAGTTTCATTTATTTATGTTATTAAATCGTTTTTCCTTATATTATCTCTATTTCAATTAGAATTGAGGTTACTCTTTATTTCTTCATCTTTTTTAATTGTAGTTAATTAGTTTGGATTTTGAAATATATTAATAGGTTTTTCTTTTATAATTAAAGAACTATTTAAGTTATTTTCATCATGTTGTTGGATTAAGTTATTTGTTTAAGATTTTGGATGTTCATTAAGGTCCTCTGAAATTTAAGAAAATGAATCATTATGTTTATATGAAACCATTCTGATACTTGTTTGCTAGTTATAAAGTATAATATTTTCATATAATTTTCTATGACAGAGATATCTTCATAGCCATCATCCGCTTTAATGGAATCATCAATTTCCTTTTTATGTAATTGCTCAGTATTTTTATTAAGTTTTTCAGACTTTATTTTCAAAGTTAACTAAATGTTTTAATTCATTTTAGAGTCTCTATTTTATTGTTAAAGTTATAATATTAAGTTAAATGATGTAATAGATTAATTTAATTTTATATTATTATCATATATAATGAGTGATATCAATTGTCTATTATATATTTCTAATAGAGAAATTTATTTTGAGTGACTCAACTATAAACTATTGATATATTCTTTTATTTATAAAAGTAAGATCTTTATTCTATTACTTTCTTTTGTTTATTTTGTCAATTTTAACTTGCTAGCTGTTTTAATACTAATATCAACATTTAATTTTCTTATTTTATTGATTTGTATTCTTATATTATTAATTTGAGAAAAGATTTATAAATTAATTTTTTATTAATGCTCATTTCTTAAATCTAATTTGTAAGAGCATTCTTATTGAAGTTTAAATATTTTAATATTTCATTAGTACTTGAAAAAATTTGATTATTAATCAAATAATTTCGACTTAGTGGAAATATAAAAATACAATAAAATTCTTATTCATCATGATAATAAAATATATAAATCTATTATTGTTAATATTTTAATACTTTTTATAAATTATAAATTTTAACTTTACTTGACCATTTTATTCATCTTCTTTGCACCTGGAATATTGGAAAATATTTCTTCAAAATCTGATTATTAACTTTCCGAACTACTGTTTTATTCTTGGCTTATTTAAAAGAATTTTTTTTCCAGAAGATTTCTTCCAGTTTCTGTTTCAAGTTGAAATTAATTAAAATATTTTTATAAATTACTCACTTTTTCTAATAGTTAATGATTTTAACTTAACAATCTATTAAACGATTTCTTTGCGCTTTATTGCTAAAATTTTGTTGATAAAGAAAAGTATGAATTATCAAAAATAAGAATGATGAAGCAATTTAAAAATTAACAAAATTAATCGTTAAATCTATCTATTTTAATTATATGCCTTAATTATAAATAAACATGTTAATTATTCTATATCTGAACTCTAAATATCAAGATGATTTTATTCAAGAGATAAGAATAAGAGATATATTTATAAAAAAATTTAAGGTTTTAAGAGTCTTTATAATATATTTTTAATATAAATATCATATAATGTAAAGAGTAAGTTGAAGCAATAAACTAAATAAAATCTTATTTTGTAGATTTGGTTTAAATGTATAATTTTATTAGTTGCCATTGATCTATAAATCATTTAGATGTAATGGGTGCTATATAAGTATCAAAATAATCTCACCTCAATGATTCAAAGTTATTTGTCAACTAAATATTTCTTAATTTATAGTTTTATACGCTATTTAGTATTAAAAGAAGAATGACTATGATTTTTTTAATTTAATTCTTTATCGAATATGATGGGGCAAAAACTTATTCTAATTTGAATCTGTTACTTCTACTTATTTTCTAAGAAGTTTCGAAAAAAACTGCGAGCAAATCACATCAATAAATCTTTCCTGTAAATTGTAGTTGTCGTGATTTTTGTTACTTAATTATATTTTTAAACTAAAAGGATTATTATTATTTAATGCTTTACGGAAATTAATACTGTGGCCTATGAATAGGATTATTACGTAATTTTAATAACAATTTCTAAAATAGAATATTATAAAATTTTGATCTGATTATTTAAAATTGTTCTAGAGTTCATATGTGTGTATCAATAGACTCATCAATTTAAATGTTTTTATATTTATAGAAGCTTTAAATTAAGTTTTACTAAGACAGGTATTTAAAAAGAATGGTTTAAAAATCTTAGATAATAATTTAAATTTATATAAAAATTAGAAATTAGCATTTAATCAACAAAAAACAGAGTAATTAACAAGTAACTTCACTGCTTTAAATAATATAAATTTGAATGGCTAACTAAAAAATAAAAAAATCTAAAAATAAAAATTGAAAGCACAAACATTAAGCAACTATTTTCAATAATTTATATAATAAATTTTTAGTATAATTTTCCTATTTATCATAGTTAATTGCTTTCTCACAATAATAGACTAAACTTGCAATTGGGGCAATCAGGTTCTTGATTTTAATTTTAAATTTGACTTATCTGCTTTTGTGCCCAATCCAATATACACTTTGAATGAAATAAATGTTTGCATTATGTCTCTCTCACTTAATCATTTGATCTAAATTCCTCGAAACATATGCTGCAAGAGTTCTGATGAAACTCATTATATCTCAAAGATTTATATTATTGCTCAAGAGCTAAACTTTTAATTTTTTCCAATCTATCTATTTAAGGCATCTCTCTGACCACATCATCTGCGTTTCTCTGTGGCACATTCAAATTTTCTTGATTTACTATTTGCTCGTTATTTGCCCTATGATTAATATTTTATGCGACATTCATATCGCGTTAATATCATCTTAAAGAAATTGCTATAGAAATGCAAAGTGAGCAACAAAAAAATGTGCATACAAGACTTATAAATACTACGACTCCGACATTTAATGATCCATTCACTTCTGATTTTTATATTTGATTTACAATCTATAAAATTAATCATTGAGATTTAATTAATTAATAAAGCTAAAATTCAATTTATTAAAAATATAGAGCATTTGGATATATGACAGATGTTTTTATTTCTAATTTTTTAGTTATTTTCTCACTTGGTACATATGCTTTAGGTATTAACCTTCTGAACGTTTTTAAATGAATTAGGTCGAATTCAATGAAAAATCGAATTAATGAATATACAAAATAATCAAAAAACCTGATCTCAAAGTATAGTTTATAATAAAACTCTTGTAATATCAAAATTAATAAAAATTAATGCATAAATACAAACATAGTGGTTTGACTCCACAATTAGGTTGTAATGCAGTTAATTGAGCATTTGAGCTCACTTCTGCAAATAGTGCCCTTATATTCTCCTCCCTTTTAATATACATAAATGCTGCCAAAATTTTGAGTTTTCTAATCTCCGGAGTGAGTCACGAAATTTTAATTTTTTTGCGACTGACTCCGTTTTGATATTCCCATTTATTCACAAATCTCTTTTTTTTGTTGCTTGCTTTTTCTATAATATAGCATGCCTTTTATTATCAAACAAGAATACTTTTTTTAGGAATAAATAATGTTACTAAAAAAGGAACAACCTTGAAATCTTACCTAAATAATATCAAATAATGTAATATATGAAAAACAACTTATGTTTGATAATAAAAGGCATTCTATATTATAGAAAAAGCAAGCAACAAAAAATAGAGATTTGTGAATAAATGGGGAATATCAAAACGGAGTCAGTCGCAAAAAAATTAAAATTTCGTGACTCACTCCGGAGATTAGAAAACTCAAAATTTTGGCAGCATTTATGTATATTAAAAGGGAGGAGAATATAAGGGCACTATTTGCAGAAGTGAGCTCAAATGCTCAATTAACTGCATTACAACCTAATTGTGGAGTCAAACCACTATATTTGTATTTATGCATTAATTTTTATTAATTTTGATATTACAAGAGTTTTATTATAATCTATACTTAGAAATCAGGTTTTTTTGATTATATTTAATATTCATTAATTCGATTTTTCATTGAATTCGACCTAAATGGAGATCAACTTCGTAATTTGCCTTTCTTAAAGATTGGAGATACTTGCGGTCAATAAGATCCTCCTATCGTAACTACATTCAATTCAGAAAAAGCAATAATTATTCTCAAATGCCTGATATTAGCGAGTATGCTACAGATAGGCCTATACATAGCATGAAAAAGATAAAGTTTTAAAATTATTCTCAGCTTTTGAATTCCCTGGTAGAGTGATGAAAGATATATGTAGAGATAAAGCTATTTAAATAAAATAGAAAACTTATAAGTTTTGAAGACATCATACTACATCGATATTATTTTTAGATTTTTAGCATAATATACTCTCTAAAGCATTTTTTTATTGACTTTAAGGACTCTTTTATATATCATTTTAATTTAAATAAGATCATTTTTATGGAATGGAGATCGATATGAATTTACATACTATTCTACTGATTTCAGTTTATTCAGAAGTACATGACTCAGGAATCATTGCATAAAGTTAGTTAGATAAGTTATTTTTATATTTATATTAGGTGAAAAATGTAAATCGCACTCTCTTACATCCCTTCGGAAGCATCAGCTGTGGTTACCACCAAATTCGTGCCCTTTCAATCATTTACCACTCCTAATCTCAAATCGGATCATGTGTTAGGTCCCATTTTAAGGCATACCTACTTCGGACGAGTATTCCGTGGTTTTTACAAGGTACTGATACTACATAGCTCTGGGTTTAGAACTCCCTGCCGTATCAGAATCGGTCAGTCGACCAACCGTCTGGACTTAAGCATCTAAACTGTATAATTGAAATTATAGAATATTAATGATGTTAGAGCTTTCTTAAATAAATTTCAGAAAAACAAAGAAGGAAATGAAATCGGAGACATCCGTGAATATTCTTATAATTTGTATTTCAATAAGACATTATAGCTTATCCAAAATAAGATTTAAATAATCTTTGGCTTATTTAAACATAGGCGGTATAATAATTGTCTGCTATTGACAATGCAATAGTCATATTCCTGCAGGATTCTTTGAAAATTTCTAGAGAAAAGCATAATTAATCTGATGTTTTGGCCTTCAATTTATGTATGATGCATGCGAACTATAGAAGTATTATATCATCCAAATTCAGGAAAAATTGAGCTTTAAAGTTCCAAGAATTATAAGAGGAATAAATAGAATCAAGAAAAGAAATGGAACATCATGAAAAAAATTGAATCAAATTGACATTACTAGCAAGACTTTGGCAAGAAATTTAAGACAGAGGATATGATGAACATTGAATGGAAATACTATATAAATATTGGATTTTAGTAATTAGTTTTATTAAAGAGCGAGCTATTTCAAAAAATCAAAGTTCTTATATTATTCATCTTGAATATATATTTTTTAATTTGTATGTAGAATTAGAGATAGTAAAAGTGTCAATATAGTAATTTTTCTTATCTGAGAAGGATTTCATTGAATTTTCACAAAGAAACTGAAAATTTATACAATAATATTTTTAAAAAATAGATTAACTTAAGCTTAGCTGATTACTGTTAATTAAGGGAATAATTATTTTGCTTTTTACAACTGTAGCAATTTTACCCATAAAAATTGAGTGAATAACTTCCGTTTGGGCATTAATTGCAATTCTTTTTATCAAAGCTCTAATCGTAAAAACAAATCTGCATGTAAGAATAAGAGTTAGGAGATTTTTAAGTTGTTCTAATTAGATAATTTTCATACATTTTTGACACAGCAAATTAGTTTGAAGACTAATAAATTAGCTCAGGACCTTATTAAAGATATTAAGAGGAATTGGGTGCCAAAATGAATTCCATCATACAAATTAATAATAAAAATAAGCATCATGTATAATTGATAATTAGTTTTAGTATCTGTCACATTTTTTTTTATTATTGTACCGTTTTGAAGAGAAGTAGTAGCAACTTATATAAAATATATAAAAATAACTCTATATGATTTAGTTTCTTTAGAAACTGCATAGAATATGTAATTGTGATTTTCTCTTTAAATAGTAAAAATGAAATCACTACGCATGTATGCATTTAAGAAAAGCAAAGTGAATGTCTAATTTTAAGGTAGTATTACTAAGGTAATAATTTCAAAACTAGCTCTTTTTATTACTTAAAACTAATTTTATCTTTCACACATTACAATTAGTAAACTTTCTGTTGAAATAATGTTATCAATACAAATCTCCAAAATAATTCTTTGTTGATAATAAGCTTTCTGATCATTAATTATGAATTTATATTCGTTTATTTCAGTCAAAAATTTCATTTCTCTTCCAATAAAAATGTTATATTTATCAGATTGATCTTTGTACAAATCGAAAGCTATCTTATCTGCATTATCTGTAAGAAAATCAAAATTCATTTCTTATCTAGGTTAGGAATAAAGATCTTTAAAGGAATAGAGGTAAATAGTTAAGATTGGCTATGGTAGTGATAATCCACCCCTAATGAAATCTATTATAGATTTACTCTTGTAGGACTTGACCCCCTGAGTAAAATTTTCTGAAAAACTTGTCACACATGTAGCTTTAACTTATTTTCGATTTAAAACTTCTATTAAAAAATAATTATAATTTTTTTTAAAAAATTTGAGATATTTTTCATAAAAACATCAAAATTGACAGTTATAAATCCAATTTATAGTATTTCAGAAATTGCTTATGAATATTATATATGAAAATACTTATGAGACAATATCAATTTAGTTGTATTTAAGAAAAATATTTAAAAAATTTCTTAGCCAAATTTTATGATAATTTGCATGAAATTTGTACTTAGACAGTTAGTTATCTCGAAACCCCAGGTCCACGTGATATTTTTAAGAAATCCTGACTTTGTTTATCAAATTTTATCAAAAGAATGGGTGCATATAACCATAGTCTTAAGATTGATATATTTTAGTCGTAAAGATAATTTAAAAGAAAAATGATTTAAATCATTTTTTACAATTATTTTAGTTGAAAAAGCCAATGATAAGAAAATAGTAATTGTTATTGTATTTAAATTTATGATAAATAATCAGTCAAAATATGCTAAAAATTTGAAATAGATAATTCCTAAAATACAAAGAAACATTTAATTAAAACATACTTGAATCATTATTATTATTATTTTTATAAAATTGATTTATTTCTATGATTATTATATATATTTGGGACCAAGTAGCAAAAGTTATTTATTTTTACCACTTGGTCCCAATCCTTATATTTATATCTATTATTTTAATATAAAAAAGAATTAATTAAAAATTGTAAAATAAAAATGAAATTACTTCTATGAAAATATGAAATTTAATTTAAATCACTTTGGTAGTTAAATACTTACAAAATTGTTATATTTTAACTTATGTTACTAAACAGAGAACTATTTTTATTATTTATTCATGTTTTGGTTTATTAGTAAACTACACGTAATTTTATTAGAGAAATCATTTAATTTTGAACAATTTTTCTTTTCTTTAATATTTCAATATTTTTAATAATATTATTAATATAAAGACTGGGACGAAGAAGAAAACATAAATGACTTTTACTACTTGATCCCAAAGTATATAAATAAATAAAATAAATCAAACAGATTTTAAATAAATAATTATAAAAAATTGTCAAACAAATATTTGAGAGGAGGAAGTTTCCTGCCCCAAATTTTATATGCACCCAAGGGGGGGAAGTTTCCTGCCACAAAAAGGTAGTTTCCTGCCCCAAAAAAGGTAGTTTCCTGCCCCCAAAAAGGTAGTTTCCTGCCTCAAAAAAGGTAGTTTCCTGCCCCAAAAAGGTAGTTTCCTGCCCCAAAAAGGTAGTTTCCTGCCCCAAAAAGGTAGTTTCCTGCCCCAAAAAGGTAGTTTCCTGCCCCAAAAAAGGTAGTTTCCTGCCCCAAAAAAGGTAGTTTCCTGCCTCAAAAAAGGGAGTTTCCTGCCCCAAAAAAGGTAGTTTCCTGCCCCAAAAAGGTAGTTTCCTGCCCCAAAAAGGTAGTTTCCTGCCCCAAAAAGGTAGTTTCCTGCCTCAAAAAAGGGAGTTTCCTGCCCACAAAAAGGTAGTTTCCTGCCCCAAAAAGGTAGTTTCCTGCTCCAAAAAGGTAGTTTCCTGCCCCAAAAAGGTAGTTTCCTGCCTCAAAAAAGGTAGTTTCCTGCCCCAAAAAAGGTAGTTTCCTGCCTCAAAAAAGGTAGTTTCCTGCCCCAAAAAGGTAGTTTCCTGCCCCAAAAAAGGTAGTTTCCTGCCCCAAAAAAGGTAGTTTCCTGCCCCAAAAAAGGTAGTTTCCTGCCCCAAAAAAGGTAGTTTCCTGCCCCAAAAAGGTAGTTTCCTGCCTCAAAAAAGGGAGTTTCCTGCCCCAAAAAAGGTAGTTTCCTGCCTCAAAAAAGGTAGTTTCCTGCCCCAAAAAGGTAGTTTCCTGCCCACAAAAAAGGGAGTTTCCTGCCCCAAAAAGGTAGTTTCCTGCCCCAAAAAGGTAGTTTCCTGCCCCCAAAAAGGTAGTTTCCTGCCCCCAAAAAGATAGTTTCCTGCCTCAAAAAAGGGAGTTTCCTGCCCCAAAAAAGGTAGTTTCCTGCTCCAAAAAGGTAGTTTCCTGCTCCAAAAAGGTAGTTTCCTGCCCCAAAAAGGTAGTTTCCTGCCCCCAAAAAGGGAGTTTCCTGCCTCAAAAAAGGTAGTTTCCTGCCCACAAAAAGGTAGTTTCCTGCCCCAAAAAAGGTAGTTTCCTGCCTCAAAAAAGGTAGTTTCCTGCCTCAAAAAAGGTAGTTTCCTGCCCCAAAAAGGTAGTTTCCTGCTCCAAAAAGGTAGTTTCCTGCCCCAAAAAAGGTAGTTTCCTGCCCCAAAAAAGGTAGTTTCCTGCCCCCAAAAAGGTAGTTTCCTGCCTCAAAAAGGTAGTTTCTTGCCCCAAAAAGGTAGTTTCCTGCCCCCAAAAAGGTAGTTTCCTGCCTCAAAAAAGGTAGTTTCCTCCCTCAAAAAAGGTAGTTTCCTGCCCAAAAAAGGTAGTTTCCTGCCCCAAAAAGGTAGTTTCCTGCCCCAAAAAGGTAGTTTCCTGCCCCCAAAAAGGTAGTTTCCTGCCCCAAAAAAGGTAGTTTCCTGCCTCACAAAAAGGTAGTTTCCTGCCCCAAAAAGGTAGTTTCCTGCCCCAAAAAGGTAGTTTCCTGCCCCAAAAAGGTAGTTTCCTGCCTCAAAAAAGGTAGTTTCCTGCCTCAAAAAAGGTAGTTTCCTGCCCCCAAAAAGGTAGTTTCCTGCCTCCAAAAAGGTAGTTTCCTGCCCCAAAAAGGTAGTTTCCTGCCCCCAAAAAGGTAGTTTCCTGCCTCAAAAAAGGTAGTTTCCTGCCTCAAAAAAGGTAGTTTCCTGCCCCAAAAAGGTAGTTTCCTGCCCCCAAAAAGGTAGTTTCCTGCCTCAAAAAAGGTAGTTTCCTCCCTCAAAAAAGGTAGTTTCCTGCCCCAAAAAGGTAGTTTCCTGCCCCAAAAAGGTAGTTTCCTGCCCCAAAAAGGTAGTTTCCTGCCTCAAAAAAGGTAGTTTCCTGCCCCAAAAAAGGTAGTTTCCTCGCCCCAAAAAGGTAGTTTCCTGCCCCAAAAAGGTAGTTTCCTGCCCCAAAAAGGTAGTTTCCTGCCCCCAAAAAGGTAGTTTCCTGCCCCAAAAAAGGTAGTTTCCTCCCTCAAAAAAGGTAGTTTCCTGCCCCAAAAAGGTAGTTTCCTGCCCCAAAAAGGTAGTTTTCTGCCTCCAAAAAGGTAGTTTCCTCCCTCAAAAAAGGTAGTTTCCTGCCCCATACATAAAAAATGTAATTTTTATAATTTTCAAAAAAATTTTATTATTAATTATGATATAAAAATATTTAAAATAGTTTCTAATGTCATTTCTACCTTGATTATGAATTCATATTTCAATGAAAAGCACATTAATTATTAATTAAAAACAAACTATTTAGACTTGTTTATAATATATAATTTGATAAAGAATTATTATGTGCCTTGAAAATTATAAATTAATAAAAGTTATTTAGTACATGAATATAATAAATGAAATTGAAATACATTTTTCTAATATTTTTATTGCCAAACAATATAAAAATTAGTGTTGAGGGCAGGAAACTACCGAGTGGGGCAGGAAACTTCCCCCTAAATATTTATATATCATTCTAGATTTTAAGGTTTATTCTATATAAGATTTATATCATATTTTTTTTTGAATATGAAAAATATATGATTGTAAGATTATAATTAAGATAAACACTAATACTTAATGTGATAATCAAAAATGGAAATCTTAAAAACCAGTTTCATCTTTCCACTCACCTTCATAAACATCACCATCTGCATGTATAAGTCTTTCCTTTCCCTGTCTTTGAGCTGCTGTTTGAAGTTAGTGCCTTACGCATTCTAAAGTCTTACCAGGTTGGACCTCTGTAAAAATAAAATTTTAGATATCTTTTTTGTAACTTACATTTTTTATGAGTGCGCAGTCTCCACCAGCGTTAACATCTATTGGTTTTCATTTTGTAATTCTTAATTTCATTTTTAATTATCAATTCTCGATTATTTTTTATAATTATATCTATTTATTTATTATTTAAATAAATAAATTAATAGAGAGTATTATTTAAAAAAAAATTAGAAAATTTTTGTTTTTGAACTTCTTCAAGTAAAGAGCCAAATTGAAAATTATTTATTTTATATAAAATTTATGGAAAATACATATTAAAAATAAAACAGTCTAGAAAATTTAAACCATATTTTCTAATGATTTAACTTGACTACAAATTTATAAAATTAAATATTTGATTGTATGAAATTAAGAGCATTTTTTAGAAAAATATTTTCAAAATTTTTTGTGAAAATCATATTTTTTCTTAAATGTTGCTTTAATAAAGATATTTAGCAAAAGTAATCCGAGTGTCATAAAAAAATATCTTGTGTAATGAAGAAATATAGTACATATAATAGTTATTTCCTGCTATATTAATTTAATAGTAACCCAATGAAGATTTCCCGGTATTAGAAGTTTAAAATAAAATCCTTTTATTTAAATAAAATCTAAAATAATTCAATTATAAAACTTTTATTTTTGAAAGTACTGTTAAAATAGGTAAGTCCAAGAAACCCTTTTTTAGATTCAAAACCCCAAAACCCCTTAAAGAGGTTTATATGTGCTTTGATTTGTAGGGAATTTGTTAGGGGTTGGGGTTATTAATAGGTTTTAATGTGAACTTTATAGTAAATGTATTTAATTTAATCACTCAAAATGCACTTTAGGATCATGTGTAGAGGTCTGAAGTTAATCTTACTTAACCACAACTCTATCTGCTCTATTGATATGTCTGATCTTGAGTTTGGTTTTATAATTATTATTGACTCTGCCATTTGCTTTATAGATTGAGACACTCTTGTTTTGTCAATAAATTGCTTTATTCTTTGCCTTGCATCCTTCTCGCACCTTGTAGAGTAGTAATCGTTGCGAGACATATCACACTCTATTAGTATTGTTGCTAAAGCCCACACATCCCACTCAAAGTCTCCATCTCTCCAGTCTTCTCTTTCTGGATAATAACCTGGAGTCCCCATTACACTTCCAAGCCCTGATACTTCCACTCTTAAGCTCTGTTGAAATCAATAATTGTTGCTGGTGAAAAGTTCAACATTATATTCTCAGGCTGAGAACCCTCTGTGAACAAAGCCTAACTTATGAAGATCTTTGATACCTTGTATAGCTTGGGTTGATATTATTGCTAAAGTATAATTGATTTGGGGAAATTTAAAAATAAAAATATAACCGTAATTATATATATTATTAACTGCCACTAATTAGATAAGCTTATAATAGTAATTTGATTTAGTACACTTATAACAGTAAACATATTTAAATTAATAATTATGACCAAATTGTACATTGTACAGTTTTATAGATTTAGTTTTTTAAATATTAAGGCGTACTTTCAGAATTGTACATTGTACATTGTACAGTTTTAGAATAAGTTTTTTTTAAAAGATAGATTGTACAGAATGAGAGTGATATATAATTAAACATTAAACTTAATAATTAGATGATGTAATGGAGGATGCTCTCTCAAATTTTATATAAAAGCATCGCTGTCTCAAAACATGAAACCCCGATATCCTATTTTTTGAAGCATGTGTTTTGTCCTCTGTGTTGAAAGTTCTACGATGTCAGAATGTTGACGCATCTTTGTCTTTGGGAATGGTTCCATTCTTCTTTGTAGACCTTCTCGCAATATCATCTGAATGAAGTCTTTCGCAGTCTTGCTCACCTGTCCACTGAGATAGGTACTTCCGGTCATTGCTAGTAAGCGGTATAACTACGTATAAAGACAGTCATTTTTAGATACTGAGATAAAGATAGTCAGGATACTCATTAGAATACGGTAGAGTCACATAGACAGTCGGTGGTATGTCTACCTATCTTAGTGGACAGGTGAGCAAGACTGCGAAAGACTTCATTCAGATGATATTGCGAGAAGGTCTACAAAGAAGAATGGAACCATTCCCAAAGACAAAGATGCGTCAACATTCTGACATCGTAGAACTTTCAACACAGAGGACAAAACACATGCTTCAAAAAATAGGATATCGGGGTTTCATGTTTTGAGACAGCGATGCTTTTATATAAAATTTGAGAGAGCATCCTCCATTACATCATCTAATTATTAAGTTTAATGTTTAATTATATATCACTCTCATTCTGTACAATCTATCTTTTAAAAAAAACTTATTCTAAAACTGTACAATGTACAATGTACAATTCTGAAAGTACGCCTTAATATTTAAAAAACTAAATCTATAAAACTGTACAATGTACAATTTGGTCATAATTATTAATTTAAATATGTTTACTGTTATAAGTGTACTAAATCAAATTACTATTATAAGCTTATCTAATTAGTGGCAGTTAATAATATATATAATTACGGTTATATTTTTATTTTTAAATTTCCCCAAATCAATTATACTTTAGCAATAATGCAAGCTATCTATGATTTCTTTGATCAGTTATGAAATCTCTGAGTGTCATCTCAAATAGTGGTAGTCTGAAAGCTACTTGATTTTTGGCTAGGAAAACAGCATCTAGCTTTATTAAGTATTTGTATTCTTTAAACTTAGCCTGAGTGAGTACTTAATATTCATTAGTAAACTCCATTTAATATTTATCATCACTAAGGAGATAGTTGAAAGGATGTACCTTGTAAGCATACTGATGATCCTTAATAACTTTCTTGTCATAGGAGTCCTCTAGAATTAGGTAGCTTTAGAGAGAAGTATCTAAATCAATCTATGCAAGTATTGGAATTTTCTTGTATTATATTTTAATCATGATTTTAGTGACCTCTGATACTAATAGGTTGCGTGCAATCCTCACTTACTCTGATTCGCTTACTTGTTAAAGCTCAGCAGCATAAAGAGGTTACCTTGCTTTTCTTTTGTTGAACAACTTGAGTTGAATGACTTAATCTTCAACTTCTATCTCTTTCTTTTGAGCTTATAAAAGATGGTTCTTTAAGTCTCATGTATGAGAGTACTGCTTATGGCACTCAAAGCAATCATACTTTCCATCAACTTTTTTATTCTTTAAGTACACAGTAGGCTTAGCATCTTTATGGACCTTCACATGCCTGTAACAGCTATATTTATGAATGAAGTCTCTTTCACACTCCTCACAAAATATACCTCAACTTCATCTGCTTGCATTGAAATATCATTTCTAACTTTCTTCTCATCTCTGTCTCCCTCACACTTGTTTGCCGTTTCTATTCTATTATTAATATGTATTTTAATAACAGAGACCTCAAGTGATAGCTCTGGTAGTTCCTTATGAGAGTTCATCTCGCAGCTATCACACTTTTTATTGCTCCCAAAGGTAAGTCTCATTTAGTTTTATGGAAGTGCTGTTGTTTTTCTTAAAATGTTAGCGCTCATATTTAAATTTGAATTTAAAATTATAAAACTGCCTCTATAACTGAGAGCTTATATGAGAGCTTTGCAAGCCTACAAGTATCAAGGGAAGTTCTTAGAGTATTAGCGAAGATAAATGAGCACTAAGAGACGAACCAGCTCTAAATATGGGTGAGAAAGTAACCATTTTTACTATCAATAATAAGTTGATATAGTACGTACTGATTTAGGAGGTGCACCTAATTAAGTACGTACTGCTTTAGGAGGTATTTTGTGATTTATGATTAAAATTAGGGTGCTCCTTATTAAGTACTAGCATTAATTAAAGCTCCTATTTACTAACATTTTAGGAGGCGCTCCTAATTAAGTATGTACCAATTTAAATTTAAAAATATGGAACTATAAAAGTAGAAATTGATATCAATCTCTCAAGTTTGAAAAAAGTTCTCAAAACCTTCTCCATATCCTGCTAAAAGCTTGATCTCCTATAGGATGCCCATATTTAAGAGTAAATTTGACAGAGGTATATAATTGAAATCAATAAACTTAAATATGAATATCATTTCTTAGATCTGTAAATAAGATATAGTCACTGAGTGATGCAATGAAAAGAGTGAAAGCACAAGAATTTATTGAGAAATTTAGAAGCAAGGAGGATTTGCATCACTACTTGGTGCAGCAAGGTAATGAACTCATAGTAACTAATCTTGATTATGTAGTTGGTTTGTTCCTGCCAGCGATGGAAGGTACTAAAATTTCATTTCTAAGAGCAATACTCTGCGAAGATAAGAAAGCATTGAAAACTTAAGATGTAAAGTTTGCAGAGATTCATAACTATCCAGAGATTTCAGTGACAAACTTATATGATGATGTTATGAACGACCCAAAGGTTTCTGTGTACCTGCCTACTAAGAAGCAGTTGCCAAACAAACTACCTGAAAGAAACATTTTCTTTGGCATACTTGCAACAATTAAAGGTGATTACTTGAAAAAATTATTCAAGAATCTCATAAGAAAAGGTACAGCATCTCTTCAGAGATAAACAAACGAGGTATCAAGATAAGTGAGAGCTGGCTATCAGAACTGCAGAAGCATCCTTATATTTCAAGTAAGATTTGTAGCTTAACTATTTAGAAAATCTGGTACTGGCATCTTCTTGTTGAAGGAATTGAGCAAGCTTCACAGAGAGCGAAAGTCGCAGACAAAGTATGAAGTTAGAAAGAGACTTTACTCAAATATTTAATCTCTAGAGTCAATGAGCATAGATGCTGAAGCTGGAAGCAAGAGAGAAACTTAGGGGGGAGAGAAGCAAGAAGTAGAAGAAAAGAAAGAGAAGGCAGCTTCCTCTTAAGAATTTTAATGTGACTCATATATTCATTAACTTAACTACAAAACTAATTTATATACATTCAATCTCTCTTCTTTGGCACACTTTTAAGCAATGATGAATGTCAAAATAAATCAAATTTTTATTTATATTGATAATTGCTTTAATGGAAGTATGGTATAAGTTTATTTGACCTGCTTTGTACAAGAATGTCATGAGAGATAGACTTTTACAACAACTTCCGCAGACTCAGATATTCCTGACAGTCTTAAGTCCTGTAGATTTGAACATCGGGAGTACCCCTTCGAGCATCTTCAGTGTTATTTGCCCCAAAGAAGTAATGTAGATCTCTTATGAATCAAAACCCCAAAACCCTTTCAGTAGTTTGATTGAGTTTTTGATTGATAAAAGTAGACTATTAGTGCATACTTTATTAGGGTTTTAATAGGGTTTATGTAGGGGTTTGATGTTTAAATATTAGTAATTTAAGTGAGTATATGCGAGGTTTGGGCTCAGTTTATGACAGTGTGTATATAGATTTATTGTTTAAGTCGCGTTATGGTTGCGATGAATATAGTGATCAACTCAAACCTATTCCAAATTACACATCTATAGCAAGGCTACTCCATAAATCTCCTGCAACTGTCAGGTCTCACTGTCTATTAGCACTGAATTTAAAGAGATAGCAGCTTAATTCTAAGCCTAAAAGACCTCTTAAATTTTAACAGCATCATATCGATTATTCTTATTAATGATAAGACTCTTAAATACTGGGCTCATTTCTCTCTGGCCTAGAGGGCTGTGATGTTTCATCGCCAATTTCCTGAGCTTCACATCTCTCCTTAATCTATAGCGAACATATATAAAAAGAATGGAGTATCTTACAAGACAGTCAATCGCATTAAGAGAGTGATTGACTTTATTGTTCCATTTTATAAGGATAATTTAAATTATATATTCGATTAGATGTAGAGGGCTATTACTAATAACATTAAGTTCATACACGCTGATGAGGCAGTATTCTCGTTTAATACATTCATATCAAGGTCTTGGTATAAAAGGTATAGCAA
>ARYC01001044.1:0-26831 GCA_000711775.1 Oxytricha trifallax | reverse complement strand
GTAGAAGATGTTCTATCAGTGTCGTATTTAGCGCTGAGTGGGAAGAGAAGTCTGTACCAAGTCTTGTTTTAGGCATTCTCCTTGCTCTTTTCATCTCTGTATCTTTTGTAGTAAGTTTGGAAGACTATCTTGTCGTTGTCATCGAGAGCCTCTTGAGGAACCATTGCTGGGAGTGGCTTCAGGTCTGGTCTTGAGTACACTCATCACATTGCTAAGTCAGGTCACCTGGTCTTGACATTATCTTTTTGGAATTCAAGGATTTCAGTATTGCCAGAAGCTCGACTGGGGGGCGGCCAGGGGCACCACGCGATTCATCATGTTCTGGTCTGCGGGGGTGGAGTCTCCCGACCAAGACATCTACTCCAGGGGCCGAGATAAGTGAGCATCTTTATTTTGCAGACCACCCTATGGCATCAGCAGGCGCTTTGGGGCACATTTCCTTGGTAATGGTAACGATGAAGATGGTGATACAGTGACTATTACTTGCGAATCTCCCAAGCCTACTAACCTTTTCCTCTCTGCCCAGAGCCTTTTCCTCTATCTTGCTGTGCTGGACGCTAATGCGGATTCCTCAACTATGCCAAAGATTTCATTTAAGATGGAGTGCTCTTACTAATAGGGGAGAGGAGGAATCTTGATGTAGTGTACACTGCGCGCTGCGCTCGTTGGTGTCTCAACCAATGGGGTTCCCATCCACTCTGGCACTTCAGAGCTCTTATACGACTTCTTGGCACCAAAGGGAACTGGCTCAGATGCCAAGAGAGTTGAAGTTGATCTATGTTTAGGAAGCAGTGAATATAAGACTTTCTATCACTATTACTCTTTCAGTCCCTGCGCTTATACCAACAGTCTCAGCGCAAATGGAGTTGCTACATCATGCTCTTCTAACTCACAATGCACCAAGGACTACTTGATCTGCACATCCATCATAGGACAGTACTGAGGGCGAGTGATTCGTTTGCGTCAATTCAAATTAGAGTGAAGAGAACATGTGCTTGTTAATCGTAGTCTGTTTGATTTAATTTGAACGTGTATATTGAATAGGGCCCCCACCTCTAACCTTGGGCACGCCCTTTAACGACTCTGATTGCTTCTTATCACCAAGCGCAGGATCAAAGGCTCCTATAGGGTCCCCTTCTTTCTCGATTGGTGTCCTTAATGCAAGCTCAAGGCTCTGCTTTCCAGCATGGCGCTCGATCTCCTTCGAAATGTGGACCCAGTGGTGTTTGACTGTGTGTGCGTTGAAGAGGGTCTTCAAGATCTCGACGAAGCTCTGAATGGGTGCTCTTTGAGGGAGATGCTTTACAGTAGACATGCAATCTTCGGGGCCAGCTCCCACCAGCTCATCAAGGGCTCTTCGCCCAGCTCAAGGTCCATGCCCGGCGGCAGCACGGAGAGCGACAGCTGCACCGAGGGCGAGGTCAAAGGCGGCTCGTAGTGGTCCTGCATGTAGGGCTAGGTCTTATCCATGGTGTCTCAGTGCAACAGCTAGAATGAATAATTTTTAAGTCTGATCAATAATATTAAAAGTCTTAAATACTCACTTTTAAAATTTGGTAGCTAGTCGATTATTAACAAGGGTACTAATATATATATATATATATATATATATATATATATATATATTATATATAATATATATATATAGGGCTTCCATCACAAATCAACAAGCTACCAAATATTAATAATAATTTCAGATTAATTCAAATTTAAATTATAAATTAACAACCACCTTATTCAATCACAAATCATACTTTTATTTAGTAGTATTTTTTCAAATCATTGTATTTTATCAATATTTCGATGTAAAATTATAGAGTCACAATTCTTTAGGGTAATTATAACCAATTATAAATATCAATCATAATTTTTAAGGGTTCTACTCTACTGCCACATAAAATAATTGAATTTATAAATAATTTACTTTATTTATTGTAAGTGAGTGTTTTTGCTTAAACTACGACTTAATAAAATTAAAAAAACTTTATTTATGAATTTAGATTTATATACAATGAAATATTTCATTACTAAAAATAAAATAATTAAGTATTACGACTGCAAAGACAATTGATGATATCTTAATCTTATAAAATTTAGTATTATATTAATTTAAAAAAATAAATAAAAAGATAGACTTATATTTAAAAATTAAACAAATATAAGATTTTTGAATTAAAAATATAATAATTTAATCGAGGACACTATGTACTGTATTGGTGATTAAACTTCCTCTACTTTCTATATAGATTTTAAGTTTATGAAAAACAGTGTTTAAATCTCGACAGTGGGATACAAAATTTCTATCCTTAGTGATACAAACTAATTGATTTTTAGCGGTAATGATATTTATGCCGATACTCTTAATAAATTTAATATTCTTCTTTTTGAATAAATTTGTTTAAAATAATTTATAATAGTTTAGTTGAGTAAGATATTAATATTCTAGTACTAAAAGCTCAATGTAAAATGTAATATAAAGCCAATTTTTAAGAATTAATAGTCTAATAAAATTTGATTTTTCAATAGAATAAATTTTATTTATCCTTATTAAGTATAAAATATGACTAATTTATAAATGAGTTTCGTTTTATTGCTAACAGAATATAGCGAGAAAAATCAATTTATAAAATATAATTTCTTTAAGTATTAGCTTTTTGTTTAGGGTTTACCAAACCATGAGAGTTGAAAATGAAACTGCAAAATAATATTGAATGATAATTTTTAGTTTGGTAAATTAAATTACAGATTTAATAGTTAACTTTTCTTGCTAAAAAGTTGATAGAATTTAAATTTCTTAGGCTGTTTTGATTGATACTTAAAAAATTTACGATGACAAAACTATAATTCTCATCAAATTGAACAGTATAAAATAGACTTAGATGCCTATAAACTCTTTTAAAACAACTTCCAATAAAATTAATTATGAAGTTCCTACTCTTCAGATGGTTGTCTGACAAACTAATTCTAATACGGCAGATGGTTCGGTGATATTTGTATATGGTAAAAAGCATGGGGTATTCGTCCGGATGTGGTAAAACATAAATGGCAGATAATGACTTTGCCAGGAAATCTGGAGTAGCTACATGAAAGAAAAGAAACGAGTTTGAGCTACTGCCGAGTTTGGTGGTGACCACACCTGATGCTTCCAGAGAGGAGTTCGGGAGGAAGACCGCCTTCAGCATTATTTACCTAAAATATTTATATCCTAATAACTTAACTAATTAACAAACTTAAATCAATTATATAAAGATTAAGGAAATAAGTTTCAAATTGCATTTCATGAAATATGTGTAATTTTGAAGCAAGTTTATGGCCAAATTTTAGACTTTTATTTTGGTTATTATGTTTGCCAGTGTAAATTTAACCTAAAATATTTACAAAACACATAATTTAAATTTTTTTGATGCTTAAGTGTTTAAATCTGATTTTATTAAATCAAAGGTTTTTAATACATCAAATAAAATTTTATTTTTAAATAACTAATACATATTTAGCAATATCAAGTAAAAATATCCTCAAACTGTTAAAAAGTTGCCACTACACCTGAAACTATGTATAAAACGATTGAATTTATTATAAATTTATTTCATTATTATTCTTAAATTTTTATGATTTATATTAAAATTGAAGAGGACTTATCTAAATTTTAAAAACTTATTGAATATATTAAGATATTGTACCCGCTTTATCCTTGTAAAAACTCAAACAATTTTCTTGCAATTATATATTTATAATAAAATAATAAATTATATAATAAATTATAAATAAAATTTTCAGATTTCATAAGATTCAGGACAGCTTCATACTTTTGATATAACTTCTTAATTTAATTATAAAGTTAATAAATTGGAATAAAATATTAATCTTTAAGTAGATGTATTATACATACTAATAAGATTTTTTTAATAAAAATCTGAATCGCTATTGTCAGATTTCTTGTAGACCTTCACTTTTACTTTTTAAGATAATGAATCTACTATATTTAATTTTTACTACGATTAATGCCCAGAGCCATTTTATAAGTATCAAATGAATTACATAGATTGTAAAGTTAATCCAAATATTTCGCCTGTTCCATCTGTCGTTGATACATATTTTTTAAGATAAGAGACAGGTAATAAAAAAAAACTAAAATCTTTAATTTTCTAATGCAATATATAAATATTAATTATTTTCTATAGTATACGCTTTTCACACTAAATATTTAATATATAATTATAAAACACTTTAGATTATTTCTATTTAATTATTGATTTTGTGACTAAAGAATTAGGATATTATCTAAAAAATCAAATAACTTAAAACACATTCAAAAACCTAATTCAAATTAAATTGATTGATAAATTGTAATAGAGGATGATAGCAATTTTTCTCTAACTCAAACAGTATTTTATAAAATTATCCTGTTTAAATCATTAATCTTTTGAATAAGTTCAGATATCTCTCTCTTTTCTTATTTTACCATATATTTTTACGCCTTAATTTTAATTTTAATTTTAATCCAATTATATATGAAAGATATTTGAAATAGAAAATGTGTTCTAAACTTCATTCATCAAGCTACACAAACATCATAGTAAACTTAATTTATACTTGAGGATGATCTTTATTCCAAATATAAAGTTCGCAAGCTCTCAAGAAAAAACACTTATCCCCCCCCTCTTTTGTTTATTAGAATATTCAATAAACTTTTACAATAATATAATTGTTTTTTTCTCAATATTTAGAGCAAAATAAAAGTCAGATAATTTAGTTTATTATTTATATTATTTAAAATAAATATCTATCTTTCCAGAATTTATAAATATTTAGCAATATAATTTATTGTAAATATTTAGTTTATAATTCTTTTAAAAAATCAATTTATATAACACATCTCAGAAATATAGTGTCCCATACTTGGGTTGTTTCAATATGAACATGTATAAATTTTCAGTGATATTGATCATTAATTTAAAAATATTAAGAAATTTTGTTTATTAATAACTTAGCTTAAAAATGTTTCTAGAATTAATTTATAAAAATAAATAGATAAAAAATACATATCGAGCCTCACAATAATTAAGCATCCTGATTTTTCTTCATTTAATCTAATTATGTATTATTTCTAGTATTTTATCTAAAAAATGCTAATTTTACTCAGCTCAAATATTAAAAAGAGTTAGTTATATAAATCTGAGGTTGGGAAGTATAATTGAGAACAATCAACATATTTTCTTAATCAAATTATAATTTGTTAAATAAAAAGAAAAATTATTTATGAAATTATTATTATTTAAAAAGATAAATATGGCTAACTTAAACTTTAGTCATATTTATTTACAGCACTTATCATAACTTTTTTTTCTACATATGATTTTTTCTTAAATTTTATAAATCTACGAGTTTTTCTTTTTTATCAATAATAAAAAAAGATGGTGTTATCTTGCCAAGTTTTCCAAGTAAAATAACCTATAAATGGGTTGGATAACTTGTTATACTAGATGGCCTTAATGATTTCACTTATTAATTAATATGTAAATATTTTAAAATCTATTTTTATTTACTGAATTTTTCTTTACGAGATTTTTTATAAACTTTTTTTTACTTATTTGGGAGGATATTAGCTTTAATTTACATATGAGAACTTAAAAATAATAATTAATCATTATTTTACAATTTATGAACTTTGATCCTACATTAATTTATACTCACTTCCTTTAGATTTAATAAAAATTAAAAATTAAATTGAAAATATTTAGCTAATCATTTTTTAAATTGTCAACATCTAAGATGTGAAAATAGTACTTAATATTATATATATTTAAATATTTATTAATGGAATTGTTATTGTACGTAATTTTAAATAATAATATTATAAGAATTACTTAATACCTTTGCTGATATTGTTTTTTTATTAAATAAATAGTATTCGGCCTATAAAATTAATACCTTACAGAAAAATTAATATAGATATGCGTTTTATATCAAATGATTAGCCAGTTTAAGAATTCAATTTAATAGCTATTATCCTTTTTTAATATAATTAGTTTCCTTGAGTCTTAGTAAAAATTATGAGATTAATGGCGAAGATTTATTTTCCTTGGTTTTTGGGATCTGAATAAATGTGAGCTCAGTTCCTAACTAGATGGGAGGTTGGCAAATATATTCATCAATTCAATTGTGGATTCATATTATAATGCAACGCTTGAACACTTGCTTTATTTTAAAACTATTTAGGTAAAAAGAATTTGAAGGAATAAATATAGTTTAAGATATTTTTTACCTCATAGATTGCAACCAAATAGCAACGACAACTTATTTTAAAGTACATTGAAATTAAATTGTTAATTTAGTTTAATCATTAAATAGCGATATTTTATAACTAATTTAAAAAAAATCACGAACAACTTACTATTTTGCTGATAATATAACATTAAATTACAATCATGTATGTAACACTTGCCTTGCTTCGAATTACAAATTGTATGATTTAACTGCTAACAGTTACTTTTCAGAATCATGGTTGCAATATTTAATTATAAATAAAAAGTTATAATTATAAATTTATATGATAAAATAATGGTACTAAATCAATACAACCACTAAACATTATTTTAAAAGATTTATATTAAATTAATTAAAGTACAGTTTAAGTAAATAACTATATAATTTGATCCAACTTAATTACTTTTTGAACCAAGAATCCTAAATTAACTATTAATATTTATTATCAAATTAAATTCAATATTTTATTAGTTTTTTTTTTTATTTAGGTTTAGAGCTTAAGTATAATACATTATCTAATGAGAGATTCAATATAACAGTAATAAATTGTTGCCAATATTATTCAACGAAAACTCTCGATTTAAAGAAGTATAATAATTAATATGGTTTTAGAGTTTTTTTTTTAAAATTGCATTAATATAAACTTTACAAAAGAGATATTCAAAATTTTTATAAATAAGAAATATATTAGTTATACATAGGAGTGGATTAAAATCCTGAAGTTATGATGCAGCTAACAAAAATAAATGACACCACAAAGTAAAATAGAAAATATTATTTCAGGCTTTTGTTATAAAATATTTTTGTTATTAATATTTGATTTACAAAGTCAGCTGACTGTGATATCTCATAGTATAACAAATTATAATTAAATCGTAAAATTAAATATATTTTATTATTATACTATGTTGGATAAGGAACTAATGTATAAATTGCTAGAGTAGAGTTGAATTCGATAAATTAAGTAATATATAATAAATTTAATTGTAGTAAAATTATATTTTTTGCTTAGAGAAAAAATTCACTTCGTAAAATTTTATTTTGTTAATAGTTTCATCATTAATCAACTAGAAATTATTCAATATAAAAACCAATCAACAAAAATTTAAAGTTTATATGTATTCCTTTATTATTATTACTACTAATTAGCATATAAAGTATTAAGGTAAATTTAAGTTTTACTTAATTTAACCTTTAAATGGTAGACATTATAATTAAAAATATTATAGTATTAATTAACTAAAATCAAATCATGAATCATTGTTTTATACTATAACAGAAATAATAAAATTCAATTGTTTTTTATAAGGAAGTGAAAGTACTATGTATTTAAAACTTTAAAAATAAACTATTTAAATAGTTTTTTTTTACAAAATAAAATGTAATTAAGTAGTAATTTATTAAGTTTACATGTTTAACATTAAATACAGTATTGATTCTATTCATTTTCTTATATTGATAAAATTATAATTATAATTTCTAATGTATTCTATACCGTATAAAAAGATTAAGCTTTATTTATATTTAAAATAAAATTTTAATTATATTTTTTGGAATAGTTCTTAATATAAAATTTTAAGCTTCCTCTAGTTATAATTTAACTAATTTAATAAATTACCCAACTATCGACTAAGAATAGCAAGGAGTTTATTTCTATAGTGATAAATGCAAAAATCCATTACTTTCATATATGACAGTATGTTTTCAAAATATTTAAATAATTCTATATATAAAAAATCTTTTCAATTTAATTAAATGATAAACTCTAAAATGAATCAAATATCTTGAATATTATATTTATTTTTAATGGTTAAGATAAATTTATTTAGAGACACTATAAAAATATCCCAATAATGTCATATACTTTTTATAATAAAATATAACAGTATTTATAAACGGGATTGATTGTTCATTGTCAATAAATTAACTAAAAATAGAAGAAAATTATACTTATGCAATTGGTGATCCAGGATTTGAGATTGATATATCTAGTTATTTTTAGATCACTAATTCAGACTGTGAAGGTAAACTAATCTATGAATATTCATATAATATTATAGTAAATACAATGAATGATAATTTAAATTAATGATAAAATAATATTTAGCAAATAATATAATTCTGTGATTGACGGGATGGTATTTTAATCAGTTAATTGCCAGCTTTTATAGTTTTTAATTCAATTACCTAGAAAATAACAATTAAAACAATCTCTGGAGTTACTTAAATATATAGTATTTATTAACAGTTATAGGATTATAAAGAATTTTAATTAAATTTTTTATAAGTTTTACATAAATAAATATGCTTTAAAACTTAACTTGGCAACCGAGAGATAAAAGTTTTTCATAGTTTACTTCCAAAAACTTAAAATGTGACAATTAACATAAGTGTCTATTATACTTAAAATAATATTTTAGAATTTTTATTATAATGTTATATTCTAATTATTAAAATTATGAATCTACATATTTAAAACTCTTAAAATAAATTCATTGAAATAATTCGATTCGTTTTTAATTTTTTGTAAATTATTAGAATCATTTAATCATTCTGAATATGGTAAGTTTAAATAAAAAGTTAATTGCTTTAAACTTTGAAATTAGATAATATATTTGTGAAATATTATAAATAGAAAATTCTTTTAATTATAAATCTTAAATCTCTAATACTGCATATATCAATTTAAAAATTTCTAAATTTTTTGATATTTATTTTTGAGTTTTTATTGAAAAACATTTAAAAAGGAGTCAATCAAAATACTTTAACCATTACAGCTGCTAGATATCACACTTGTGATGCTTGCTAATAACCATTTACATATGAACTTAGAGATCTAAATTCTATTGATGATTAAATTATTAATGCTAATAGTATTTAATTATTTTCTTAAAGATTTAAAAATTTGAAAATTTTATGTCTTAATTAGATTTTTTAGTTATTGGTAATCATAATTTTAAAAAAAATTTGGTGCTGATAATTTTAAGTGTTTTTTTTTCTCCAGATTTGTAAAATCTATGATGTAATTAAAAGGCCTTCAGTTTGTAAAAAAAAAACACAATTAATATAAAACTTGAATTTGATTTATGGAAATACATTACAAAACTAATAATTATTTGTCAGAATAACTGATTTTAATTATTTTTACTTTTTATTGAAATTAAATTTATTGATTATCATAAATTGATAATTCAACTAATTTCAAAAATAAAGATTTGAAAGTTAATGATTTTTTTCTTTAATGAAAAAAAAATTATTAAAAATTAAAGTTAATTTTCATAAGTTATTTATAAAAATATTTACTAATTATATCATTGCGTTAATTTCTTTAATGCTTAAACATTTTCACTTAATTTACCAGTTTTTTTATTGATTAATTTATATTAGTAAGCTGTATTCAAAATATTAGTTTTTTTTAAAAATTGAAAATATTGCTATACTTCAAATACATTATAATAAAATTAAATGAAAATAATTTAATAAAGAAAAGGTGTGTTTAGATTGATTGCCAAAAATTTATAATTAAAACAACAATATATTAATATTTTATAAATATATTTATTAAATAAAAAGCATATTTATATGAGTAAGAATTGTTTATAAAATAATTATATTAATTTGAATTTATTTTTTAAGCAATAACTAGATCGCAACTTCAACCTATTTAAATTCTTCAAATAAACATAAAAACATATAAATTTATTTATTTTATTATATTTTAATTGTTTTATCATGATTATCAACTTCTATATTGAAGGAGCATCTATATTTAAGTACAACAACATAGTTAAAATTACTATATTAATTACACATTATTTTTTATGGTAATTTTATATAATTTAATTTAAGTTAATGATTATGGAAGCAGAAAAATTGGTGTATACTTTCAAGGATTCTTAGTTGAGATATTTAAATAATAAATAATACAAAAATATTCTTATATAAATAATATATAAAAAATAAATATTCTTTCTTGAAGTTTTTTATTGTTGCAATTACTTAAATTAAACTAGAATAGGGTCTGAATTTATTAATAGTTAAAAGTTTATAAGAAAGAATCTTAATTTATTTTAGATTTATTAATTATTTCTTAAAATGTTTTAGGACCTATTAAAACTTACACAAATTTGAATTTCTACTACTATATTTTCATTATTTATAATAATTAATAAAATAAAAATTTCTTGATCAAAAAGTTTAATATTTGGGGGGATTTTCTATCAAAAATGTTTGTGTAAAGAGCCTTTTATTTTTATACAAAATATTAAAATTAATAATTTTCTCACTCATTTTGAATAATTATTTGGTTAAATTAAATACTTTTTAAGGGTAAATCAAATAAAAATGCAATAATAATCTATTATCATAACATTAAATATAGCAATTTTATTTAAAAAATTAATAAATAAGTGATAAAAAATATGATTTAATAATTAAAATATTGTTTTAAATGAAATAAATTTTAAAAAATTCACATGTTGTAGTTTATATTTCTTGAATCATTTTATTTTTGAATTTCAAAAAAGATTTAAATATTGGAAAAACCCCCTCTAAATATAAATAAAATTTATATAGGCTTTCCATAACCAGATATATACTTCCCTATGTATAAAGTCGAACACGATACTTCTAATTTAACAACATATTTTAATTGCAATTCAAAACTAAATAGAAAATTTTTAATTTTCGATCTTTTAACTTAAATTTTTTTAAAAAATATATAAATAGTTAAAATATTGCATGCCAGTAAAAGTGTTTGCACATATGGACACAATTAAGATCTCAGGGCCTGTAGCTTCAATTTAAATTTAAATATATATTACTTCTAAAATAGATGAAATCAAGTAAAAATATTTATTTTCTTACAAATATTGAATTAACCTCAATAATGAGTCAAAAATAAATTGGTAATGTAATATCTGATTATACTGTTTAACGTGAATAAGCCCAATATTAAATTCTGTGCAGTATTAATTTATAATATAAACTTCAGTAGTTGGCTAAATAATTCCAAATATAACTATAAACACAACTGATGGCTCAAAAGCTTCATTAAATTTGAAATCATATACTTGTGACGGCCCATTTGACAGATATTGGGTAAATTATATCGATTGCAATGTGCTAGATAATAGAATTCAAGTATAAGAACCAGAAATCAAAAGGTTCCCACATTATCTTGGTTAAGATTTTATTTTTAATAATAAATGATTTTTCTTAATTTTTTAATAAGATTCCTAGACATATACTTTTAGCTCATTCAAAGCCTCAAATTCAACTTTAAAAATAATAATTAAATCTGAACTGAAATAAATAATAAAATATAATTTAAATAACTTACTTGCCCTGTTTATCTGGACTTTACAAATATTACTCAAGCAAAAATAAGTTTATGAAAAATAAATATATAAGTAAGATTATTCTTAATTAAATTAGTGTTATCTTTAAAATCTTCATATATAAACATAAAAATAGTACTTGATCCATAAAAAATTATAATGGCAGAATTTTTATATTTATGGTAATTTTAAATTATGAGAGAAAAAAAATATCTTTATTTCTGTGAAACTAAATTGCATGAATTTATTTATGTAATCTACTATTTTACCTCACTTACAACTTTTAAATCATTGATAAAATATAAATTTTATAAAAATTTGAATAAAATTTTATCCATTAATTTTATTAAATATATAAGTTATTTATAATTTTTCCAAACTTTAAATTTATTTGCGAGTTATTACTTAACTAAGTTTGACATTGACTAATAGAAATTTATGAATTTTTCTGTAGCTATGAATTTCCTAAGTTTTAATTAAAGTACTCTGACTATTACTTTATCCAAGACTATTTTCTTTCATTAATACAATTTTTAGGTGTAAATTTTAATTTATAAATAAAATATTAAACTACTGATAAATCTTCAATAGGAGCCTATGAATTTATACTTTCTTTAATTTAATTGAATTTATACTTTCTTTAATTTAATAATATATCTCTAAAACTTACAAATCTAAAATTTATTATTTAATTTATACTTTACAACGAGAAACTTAATCCAACGATTTACTAAGTAAAAATCTAATTTTAAGTAATAAACATTTAAGACTGCATAACTAATTATACTTACAATTATTGTGAGGCAGTGAAATTATTCCCTATCCCACCAAAGTAATTAGATTTTACTTCTTAAAATTATTTGTGCTAATATGTCTCTGAACTTAATATTAATATGCTTTGAAATCAACAAAAAGTCAATATTTTATAATTTTTTCCAAATTTTTATTTTGATACAAAAATTATATAAACTAAGCATTATAGCACCTTATAACTAGACTGGCTTCAACGATTCATTCAATCTAGAAATCAGCCCTGGAAATATTTTAGTACAGTCTTGTGATTATGAAGCAATGAATCCCTTCGTACTTGAGATTTATTTACCACAACAACCAGACATTAAATATTAATGGGAAATAAAATTAGTTGGTACTCCCCCATGTTTAACTTTTTACAGTAAAACTACAGATAGTATAACAACTAATAACTTGGTAAAATAGTATAGCTATAAAATTAGGGAGTATTATAGATATTAGTAGTGCGCTAATCACTCGCATTTCTATTAGATACACATTAATATATCATTGTATTATTTAAAGGGAAAGTATTTATATAGAAGTTATATATTTATTTCATTTATACTCTCAGATATTCCTCCTAATGAACCCCCAACCCCAAATTTCATAACACTTTCAAATATAGATAAAACCTTAAAAATCTACCCTCAAGCACCTGGATTTCCCTATAAGCAGTAACTTACATATAGAATAGTGTCTGATGATGAATAAAATTCTACGATGCTTATTAGTATTTACGTTGACGAAATTAAGTCATCGTAATAGTAGCAAGAAGAAACCGCTTAAAATAAATAAAATTAGTAATAAAATATTAAGTAGTAGAGTGAACAATATTTATATGAGCAGCCATAAAAAACCGTCGAAGATTAATTGAATGACTTTAAAATTACTATAAATATTATAACAGGTTAAAGGAATATTATTTTAAAAAATCTGCAGTTTATATTTAAAAACTGCTGAAACTTCTATGAAATGTTTTTTATCAAAAGTTTATATTTAAGAAGTGTAAAATTTTTAATTCTATCGCTATGTTATTTAATGACATGAAAGAATTTGATCCTGGTCTTTTGAATAATCAATAATTTAAAAATAACTTAAATCCAACTAAGGGGTTTTAGATAAATTATCATAATGCCTCTATAACCTAAATTACTTAAGACGGTTATTTGACAATCAAATTTGAAAAGAAAATAAGATTTAGTGACTCAATTTACATGAATATGTTCAGAAGTAGAGGCATCCAATTAAAGTACTTTTAGAGCTTAAAAAATTAATGTAAATTATATTAGCATTACTATTCTATTAATTAGTAAAATGCATATTAAAAAATTAAAAAATGACGAGTATGAGGTTTAAATTTAATCTTGGAATATCAGTAGTCTTTCAGATGAGCAAATGATCATAAAAATAGTTTTTAATAACACTTAAAAAGTTTCGTACTATGTAAGAAAAAAACATATTTTATCAAACATTTTAAATAATTTTAGGCTAATGACAGAGTTTCTTTAAGAATTGTGAATCAGATATTCTTTGTTTCTGAGGACTTCAAAATATTTTCTTAACTTTTTATTAGAGTTTTAATACAATTTTGTCATTTATTTACTTCTAAAGCATTTTAGGACCAGATTTATTCATTTATGGGAGTGTCCCTCCACAATACAAATCTTCATGTACAATTTAATTAAATTATAAACTTCTAAACTATAGCAACAACATAAAGTTTGCAAGCTACAGCTGCTCTTTCAAATGAAGTGATAAGATATTCAATTATTTCAATATTTATCTTAAAATTGCTGTTTTCTGCATCTATGCGATACATTTGGAGCTTGCTTAGTACATTACAAATTATTACACATTTAGCGCTTTTGAATGTCAGATTTAATAATAAACTTTTAAATATTTTTAAATCTAATGAGGCTTTAAATTAAAAAGGCCTATAAATGATTGAAATTTTTTAAAACTTATTTCCTTCTATATTCTTGTCTGTGATAAAGTCTATAATGGAGATTTCAAATGGAAACGTAATTCCAAAAGAATAAATATAAGCCTAGATAAAAAAGTTGAAATTTTTCTCAGATTCTACAAATGATTAATTTGATAATTACGCTCTATAACAAATGGATATCTTTGAAACAAAAACATTATAAAATTTAAAACTGAATCCTTAATTCTCAATCAATACGTTATGGATCTACAAATTTTATGGATAGAATTGGATTGTTAGTTATAATTTTGATTTTATTGGTGGTTGTCGCCATTCTGATATTTCAAAAAAAATTAATTAGTTTTTATACTTTATACATACTGAATCATTTTACAAATATTAGTTGGAATCTTAATCTCAAAAAAAGTTCCAATGTAATTTATTTTAGTTTGTTCAATAGATTTATAGAGTTTAAAAGGCAGTCAACAAGCTTTCTCAAAAGATTCAACATTTAAAAATTAAAAATATAAAGTTTTAGATGTTTTTAATATATATATTTTAAGATTATGTTCAATCCTATACTAAAAGCTTTTATGAAGGGATATTTGCAAATTTGCATGGCATGTTTAATTCCAATCTTTTATGTAAGCAAAATTATACTGATACTGTATTTATTCTTTATAGATAAATGACTCCTCTTAAAACACTCAATCCATAGTCTAGTCATTCTTGATATTTATAGTTCTGGGACTTATCCCGGGATTATTCACTATTTTTCTCTTATAAAATCATTACAAAATAAAAAAAGACATAAACTTTAAGAAAAGATATAGTGTTTTATATGATGACTTCAAGGAAGATTTTAAACCTAAATACTTGATATTTGTTGGAGTTTATTTTTATAGGAGACTATTTTTGGCATTTATTATTACATAGATTTGGGAATACCCTAATTTCCAGGTTTATTCATAGATTTTGGTATCACTATGTATTATTATGCTATAATTTATAATCAAGTATGAGCATTTATGTTTAATTTTTATGTATGATTGACACTTTATAAATAAAAAATTATATGGGATCACATATTTTGTATATAAACTTCAAAAATTACTTAAAATACACTATTAGCTTTTATTAAGATAAAAAAGAGAATCATTATATTAATATAAAAAATTTAAGCCCCTTATTTAAACTCTAAATATATAAATATTTATTTTAGTTTTTTAAATGTGTTTAAAATAAAAAAATGAGAATAAGAGATATTTTTTAATAGTTTATGAATTAATAGCAGAAATGGATTTTATCTTAAATTTGGGGAAGTTTATTTTTACTTTAATTTATAATTAATTATAAAAGGATGAAGTTATTTTTATTTTAATTTGACACAAACTAAAATTTATAATCAAGCCATATATTGATCAGACTTCTCATTTTCTAGAATTATACAACGAATTGAGCATTATGATAGTAAACTACTTTTACCTCGCAATTACAATGTGTTAAAATATATCAGACGATGAAGACATGTAAATGAGTATTACTATACTGCTTATTGGGCATATTTTATTGAATATAATGGTAAATTGGCTTACATTTAGTAGAAATTAGAAAATATTTACTTTATTGTTATATATGAATATAAAAATGGAAAAGTTTCATGAATCTTTTTTGCTTTTATATAAATTTAAGATTTAGTAAAATAATAATTTAAAAATTAAAAAACTTAAATTTTTAAAGACGTATTAATTATATTTATTCATGATAAATTTTATATTTTAACTAATTCTTGGTATAACTGCTTTTGTTTTTAAGAATGAAATTTAACAAAATCATAGAGATTTATTTATTAATACTACAAGAATTTTTCATGAAAATTTTATAGCTTTTATTGCTTATATATTTATGACTCACATTTAATTTTAGTATTTTTAATCATACACCAACTTAAATTCAAATTCAAAAATAGAGCTAAAAAATCAGATGCAAACTCTTCCACAATTATTCATAAATTTAACAAAATAAATCAATTCTCTACAATTAATTAGATTAACCTAAGCCACTCAATGACTCATTTAAACGAATTTGAGGGAGAATTCGATAATTATCATTGTTAATTCGTTTTTAACTCAAAAATTGGGAATAATATTTAATTTTAGCCAGATGATCGTAATTAAGTTTAGAGAAAAAAATAACAAATCCCTTATTCATAATCACCATTTGACAATATTTACGATAACATGATAATGTAACATTAATTCAAGCTCTAAAGCTAAAAAACGGTTAAGAATAAAATTCAATAATCATATGAAGAGACTGTTTATTATTCAGAAGATGAAAAAAGTATAGAAGTGTAGTCTGTTAATTCTGAATAAGCTTAATAAGAAATTAATGAGATAGAGGAATTAGGATGGAATTTTGATGTCAAACACCTTATGAAATAATAAAATTAAATAAAGAATTCAAGGGCAAGGGTAGATGAAGTAAGAATTAATTGATATTATGCTATTTGACTATTCAAAATCAGTTAAATTTATTACACTTCAATTTAATTTTATCTTTTCAATCTTAGATGCTATTATGGATCTATATCAATTTGTATCAATTTTAATAAGCTTTACTTCACCGACACTCCTTTTGTGTCTAAAAGTGTATGTAAAATCAATAGCAAATATATAATAATTATCTATAGGGCTATGATGTGCTTTCACTTCGGATAGTCAATCAATTTTATTTCATTTCTTCGGATTTGAAAAAAATGATTGGACCCAATTTATTTCTTTATAAAGATATACCTCCACAGATTGACACAAACGGTAATTATATCGCAAATTTAATATTTTTTTCTCAATTCAATCATTTAATCAAACTAGATACCTATTTCTTATTACCTGATATCAATATATGTTATTCTATTATAGAACTTGGAAAGAATTTGAAAAACACTGCAATAATGTCAAACGAGATTATAAGATACTCAATAATTGCAATACTAATTCTCAGACTCTTATTTTCAGCTTCTATGCGATATATTTGGAGTTTAATAGGAACTTTGCAATTAATCACACATTTTTCACTTTTGAACGTGCCCTTTCCAAATTTATTCATAAGCACGATGGAATCCATAGTAGATATTTCTAATGGGAGTGTTATACCAAAGAGCTATATACAATCAAAACCCCAAAACCCTTTCAGTAGTTTGATTGAGTTTTTGATTGATAAAAGTAGACTATTAGTGCATACTTTATTAGGGTTTTAATAGGGTTTTTGTAGGGGTTTAATGTTTAAATATTAGTAATTTAAGTGAGTATAACAAGCAAGTTTTTAAAATATTTCACACAAACATAAGCTTAGAGTCATGTGGCAGTTCTCTGAATTTTATCTTTCTAAGTTGATGTTTGATTGCTTCTATTGTTTGTTAATTCTCTTAGCTTGGCTTGATAATAGTTGAGTATGCAAGTTCTCTGAGACCTCCATTTATTTTATTTTTATCGAGATATTGTTTGATTCTCTGCTTAGAATCTCTCTCACCCCTGCAGCTAAAGTAATCGTTTCTTGGCATGTCGCTCTCTATTATTATTACTGCTAGAGCCCAGATATCCCATTAAGTGTCTCCATCTCTCCAATCCTCTCTCTCTGGGAAATATCCAGGAGTGCCGTATACATTTCCTTATGCAGAGGCTTGCACTCTTTGAGCTCTGTTGAAGTCAATAATATAAACTCTAAGAGGCTGAAAGTTCATCATGATGTTCTCTGGCTTTAAGTCTCTATGAACATAACCTAGCTTGTGAAGCTCTTCAATCCCCTCAACTATCTGCTATACTATCTAGCTAATTTATCTCTGACATCTATTGTCAGATAAGAATTCTCTGTAAGTCATTTCAAGTAAAGGAAGCCTGAAGGCTACATGATCTTTACCAAGTAAAATAGCATCAAGCTAGATGATATGCCTGCACTCATTTAACTTTGCCTTTTAAAGAGCATAATACTCATTAGCAAATTCCATTTGGAACTTGTCATCAGCAAGGAAGTAATTGAAAGGATATATCTTGTAAGCATATTAGTCATCAGTAATGACTCTCTTCTCTATTTTATCTTCAAGAGTGAGATAGCTTTCTAGGCAAGAATCTAAGTCAATAATTTTTAATATGGGAATCTTCATTGCCTCTATTTTAACCATGATTTTATTGATCTCAGAGACTGGAAAGTTCTTGACTGCTTTCTTCATTTTGACTTACTTCTAGACTTTAACTCTAAGAGACTCCACTGGGTTTCTTGATCTTCTTTTTTAGAGGAATCTATTCCCTGTAGGTTCATGAATAAAGACAAAACTTTGATTGTGCTTTTTCTTTAAGTGCACTTTGAGGTCTCTAGTATGAGAATATGGCTTCTCACAGAACTCACAGATATATTTGCCATCTTTCTTTTAATGCTTTAGATATAACCTTGGCATATCGTTGTGTATATCTCTCAAGTGTCTCTTATAAGTTGACTTGTAAGGGAAAACTTTATTGCATTCTTTGCATTTAATAGTCAACTTTGGCTGGTATTTATTAATGCTCTATGGCGGGTTGTTTAACCTCCTCCTCAATTTGCAAAGCTTCTTTGATAACTTCCTACTTAATTTATATTTCAATCTCAAAGTTAGACTGGTTAAAGTTGTCATAAGTAGGCTCCCACTGAGTACAAGCGTCTCTGGTCTCTACTTTTCTAGCTTGCTGGAATGATAATTTTTATTGGCTTGCTCCAAGTAATGCCGCTCTTCTCAAAAGGTTAGCGCTCATTTTAGTTTGCTGATAAATTGTATTATAATAATGATAAAATCTACCTAGATAAACTATAGTAGTCGAGTATAAGACTCTCTGGTAGATTCTTTGCTGAGAGGTTAGAAAATTAAACAACCATAAAAGACTGTAAGTTGACATATTTTATGAGAATTTTATTCGTTTTATTAAATTTAAATACTCCTAATGAAGTTTTGTTTCTCTAGGAGGTCCTCCAAATCAAGTTTAAACTTAATTTAGAGGTAAAGTTATTAAACATTTTTAAATTTAATATGCTCCTAATTAAGTTTGAACCTTTAAATTTAACTCCTAATATAGTTTGAACTTAATTTGGAGGACCTCCTAAAATAATTAAACATTATTAGGAGCAATTTAATGGAGATAGATTGATAAAAATGGAAATCAATCTGTGAAACTTGGAGCAAGTTTTTCAATGCTTCTCCTCATATCATTTCAAGGTTGACCTCCAGTAGGTCTTCCCTATTTAATAGTAAGATTTTAATAAATTTAGAATGGATATCCATAATTTTAAATTTCATTAACATTTCAAGAAAGAGGAAGGAAGATGGAGTCTATGAATGATGCAATTTGAAGAGAATTTAATCTCAAGATTTAATAGGAAAATTTCAAAGTAAAGAGGACCTTTATAGATATTTGGTATAGCAAGGTAAGTTCTTAAAGTAAGATTAATAAATCCATTATAGTTGGATTATCCTTGCCGACTTAGGAGGGAACTAAAATCTCATTCTTAAAAGCCTTACTGAGTGAAGAGAAAAAAGCTTTTTAGTCTAATGAAATTAGGATGATAGAGATACCTAACTACCCTGAAATATCAGTGACAAACCTATTTGATGATGCTATGAGTGATCCAGATGTTGCTCTCTACCTTCCATCAAAGCTACAGCTCTCTAATAAGTTGCAGAGAAACTTCTTCTTTGGTGTTCTTGCAACTCTGAAACCTGAGTACTTAAATGAAGTAATTTAAGAAGCTCATAAGAAACGCTACAGCATCTCTCCTGAAGAAAAAGAGAAGCAAGGTATTAAAATCAGCGACACCTGGCTCTAGGAACTACAGAAGGATCCATTCATCTCTAGTAAGCTTAGTCTTCTAACTTTATAGAAAAACCTGGTAATGCTATATACTTGATGGAAAGCAGCAAATTTAACAGAGAGAGAAAGTCTCAAGTAAAGCATGAATTGAGTAAGAGACTCTACAAAGATTTCTAAAAGCCAGACGAGATGAACATAGATGCAGGGGCTGGCACTAAAGAGAAGAAACATGGGCCCAAGCAAGCCTTAAGAGGAAGAAAAGAAAGAGAAGCCAAATCCCTTTACGGCCAAATTTAATATGTGAGCTTATTCATTCGTTTAAATCTAAGACTTATTTATAAACACAAAATCTCCCTTATCTTGCACACACTTTTGCTTTATCATCACTGACTCTTTTAGCAGCACTCTTAATAAAATCAACTGTATCTATCTTCAAGTCGTGCACCAAGTGATAGAGTAGAAGTTTCTTGTAGTGGCCTTTCAATAACCCCCAATATAATTTAATTCCATTAACTGAGGACTGTAGGGAACATTAAATACAGGTGTTATGTTTAGCCTTTCATATTCTTTCCTTATATCTTTAGTTTTATGGACAGATAAGTTATCTACAAACAGAATAATCTCTTAGTCGGCGTACTTATCTCTGAGTTATTACAAGAACTTTATGTTTTATTCGGTCTTTATTGAGAGAGGGTGGATAACATAAGTCTTGAGGCCATTATCTTCACTTATTCCACCAAGTATTGCATGAGTTTAAACATTAAACTTTTAATCATATACTTCAATGTTGCTGTAACTCTTATACCAAGACCTTGATCTGAAGGTATTAAACTTGAATACTGCCTCATCAGCGTGTATAAACTTTAAATTATGCTCTTAAGACCTCTGCATTTAATCGAATTTATAATTTAAATTATCCTTATAAAATGGAACATTAAAGTCAATCACTCTCTTAATGCGATTGACTGTCTTGTAAGATATTCCGTTCTTTTTATATATGTTCGCTATAGATTAAGCAGAGATATGAAGCTCAGGAAATTGGCGATGAAACATCATAGCTCTTTAGGCGAGAGAGTAGTGATCCCAGTATTTAAGACTCTTATCATTAATATGATAATCGATATGATGCTGCTAAAATTTTAGGGTCTCTTAGGCTTAGAATTAAGATACTATCTCTTTAAATTCAATGCTAATAGACAGTGAGACCTGACAGTAGCAGGAGATTAGATTTATGGAGAAGCCTTGCTATAGACGTGTAATTTAGGATAGGCTTGAGTTGATCATTAAATTCATCACATCCATAACGTAACTTAAACAATAAACCTATATACTCACTGTCATAAACTGACCCCAAACCTCGCATATACTCACTTAAATTACTAATATTTAAACATTAAACCCCTACATAAACCCTATTAAACCCTAATAAAGTATGCACTAATAGTCTACTTTTATCAATCAAAAACTCAATCAAACTACTGAAAGGGTTTTGGGGTTTTGAATCTACTATTCTTTCAAAAATATGTATATTAGCAAAATTTTTGAGATAATAATTAATCTTTTTTTTTATTTCATTTTCAGATTAACAGAAATTGCGAATTATTAAAATTTATTATATGATTTAAAATTTATTCTTGGAATTTAAGAAGCTACCCCAATGGGGGATTACAGTCTAACAAAAATGGATATCTTTTAAAAAATAAATTTAATTATTAATGAATTAACTCAATTCCACGATATGGGTCCTCTAATTATATGAATAGTCTGGGTTTTCTCGGTCTACTCCTTATAATTTTAGTTGTTCTGGCAATAATGATTATTTTATATAAATAAATTACTTTAATATATGAAATAATGAATTACTATGAAAAAAATTAAAAAATACTTTGTAAAAATTTAAAGATTGTAGTGGTATTCAAACTATCAAAGAAAGTCAAAAGGTAAATATATATAATATTATTCATAATCTTCATTTATAGAGTATAAATAATGCTTATTACAATGAAAGAATTGCTATTTTTCAATCCAATTTTGAAATCTTTTATGAAGGCTTACCTATCCATTTGTACCTCATCTTTTATAAATTTGAGTTATGTAAGTACATAGTCATTTTTTAAACATTTTCAGAGTTTGTTTTTAAATTATTTCATATTTTAAGATTTATTTTGAATATTTTCATAATGGCAATTAAAATCTAAGAATATAGATGAATGATTCGAGGTAGTCTGCTTGGTCAATAATTGGAGCAGTATTCTCTGTAATGATTTGTGCAATGTTGCCAGGACTATTTGTGATGTTTTTCTTTAAAAGATTCCATCGAATGAAAACTTTATAATTCAGAAAGAGATACGGAGTTTTATATGATGATTATAGAGAGGAATTTAGGTTGGAATACACGATATTTATGTTTACTTATTTTTATAATTTCATAAGAAAATGTGTTTAATTTTAATAATTTTGAGGTTATTATTACTAAATATATCATATGTTTCTTTACTTCTGGAGGAGGTTTATGCTAGCATTTTGCATAGGTTGCTTAAGAGAATACCCGATATTGCAAATTTTACCATAAATATTTCAAAGCAAATTATTGATATTCTTGCAGTTAACTATGAAACCATACAGAGATTACTCTTCACATATTACCGAACTTTTTAATGAGATTTGTGTCATGATAGTTATAAGAAAACATTTATATACTTAATTTATATGTTATCCCAAACATATTGTTTCAGAATTACATAATTTAATATATTTTATATGTAGTTTGCTATTTTATGATGGGCTTTTACATGATAAATAGTGAGGACACTAAAAAATAAGTGGTTCTATTTCTAATTGGCTTTATAATATTAAACGTTATAATAAACTGGGCGGTGTTTGTAGTGAATTTAGTTATCTTTATGCGAGTGAGATTTAATAAGACGATTAATTTGATAAAATACAAGCTTTAAATGAGAGCTAAAAATAAATAATAATTGATTAAGTTTTGGGAAATTTATATCGAATATTAATAATGAAATTCAAAAGATCGATTGAATTATCTATTAAATAAACATAGTATCAAGTTAAATGATGAATAAATTGCACTAATTTGAATGTAAATTCAAAACTTTATAAAAAAATTTAGTACATATTATTAATTGCATCAAAATAACAGATTAATAAGATGATTTATAAAAGCATTTTCAGTGTTTTTACCAATTTACTCTAGAATTTTTTAAATCATAATAAAAATTATATTTCTTTAAGCTTGAAAAATAATTTTTAATCGTAACTTCGTGATTTTATGACAGTTTTATTTAAAAATAATAAGAATTTTATAGATATTTATTTATATAAGACTTCTGTAATCTATCTACTTTTATTAATATCTTATAAATAATTAAAAAAGGTTGCCTTAAACAATCTATTAATTATATTATATATATTTTATGAATTTAATTAATTATATATTAATGAGAGATAAAGCCAATAAATTGAAATAATAATTGGAGATAAAGAAATTAAATTCTTTAATTGATAATTAAAGCATAGATATTTCATAAACTCAAGGCGATTTACTGTTTGATAAAAGTTCATTTCTAAAACAAATCAGAGAATCAAAAGTTTATTTATTTAGTGAATTTAATAATTAAAGTATTTTCACTGATTATTTCAATTTTTTTTGGCAGTCAAGATTTATATATTAAAATTATAAATAATATATAATTATCATTTAATTTTATTAATAAAAACATCAAAGTTGATCCTTCAATGCATATTTCATAAAAACCAAAGAAAAAGCCTTATAAATCAATAAATGAACTTACAAATATATATTATAAATAAGCGGGTATTAATTAAGGAAAACTATCTGCCAGTCAATCTAATTTCTTCCCACCTGAGTAACTTATATTTTAATAGAATATTTAGCAATTAATTGAATACTTTTTATAAATTGATATCTAATTTATTAAATGTTATAATAAATAACTTTTAATGATAGAATAATACAGAGCTAAAAGCGAGAAAGAACATAGAAATATTTATGCTTAAAATATAAATCCATCTTAAAATAATGAACAGCCTTGTTACAATATTAATAATAAAAACAATGGTGATTTATACAGTTCAAACACTAACTCAATTAAATCTCTTATTATTTTAAGTAAGTATGTATAAAAACAAGGACAAACTATTAAAATAGTGAATTTTTATTTTTTTATGTTTCGCATTATGACAGTGAAAAAATTCTTAAGAATTATGATTTCTTAGCAAGAAAATTATGATATTGCCCTTCAATAATATTAAATAATTCTTTGTAATGTATAATGTAAATTAATCTGCTTATGTATTAATAAAATAAATACTAATAAATTTAATAGGGTTTTAAATCATAACTTAATAATAGAATTTATTCGATTAAAATCTGAGGAACTCTTTCTAAGAAAAAGTTTAATTTGTGAAGAAAAAAAACCTATGGACTGATATTAAATCTTATTAAACTGCTGTAATAGATTGATTTCACTTTAATAATTATTTTTAAAAAAAATATAGTAAAGTTACATTTATATGAGTTAACACTTTAACAAGTATGAAAAATTGAAAATATATATAAATACTACTTATAAGCTAATGGAATACTACTCTTTTTATTAAAAAATATATAAACATAAAAAAAGTTAAATTTCATTAGTTGTTTAATTATTATTCGATAATTATTTTAAAATACTCTAATTCGTCTTAATATTTTAGCATAATAATCAAAGAATACAAATAATGAGATGAATATGCAATAATTTAATTTATGGCAATGATAATGAGTGTAGATTATTGATTGCTGATTGATATTTAAACTATTATATAATAGGAGCTCATCGATTAGAGAAAAATCTTAATTATTCCCAAATAACATAAATGAATCTCAAGAAAAAGAATTAATGAAATAAAGTTTTTGAAAAGTATTAATAAAATGGAAATTGGAGAAATGTTTACATTTATTTTTCTTGTTATGAATAATAATTATTTCTTTCATTCTTAAAAAGGATCTCAGTTAGCAATGTTATCAAAGTTCTTGTCAAAGAGTAAGCATTTATTTTCCTTCACCGGGCTTTGGAACCATCCTCTAACCTATTCACAAAATAAAAAAAGACGTTTGTAGGAATAATAAATAACGTCATAAATTTTAATGCTTATTGAAAAGGATTGATATCCCATGTTATAAATGTTACTTTTATAGTAAATCTTTTAATATTAATTTACTGATTTCTTGTTATATAGGATTGTTTGCCACTCAAGGTAAAAAGACCACAGGAAAAATTTCATAGGTTATTGGTGCCGTCGTCGATGTACATTTCGATGGCGATTTACCACCCATTCTAAACGCTCTTGAAGTTGAGGGCACTCAACACAGATTGGTCTTGGAAGTCGCTCAACATTTGGGAGGCAACAACGTTAGAACCATCGCCTTGGACTCCACCGAAGGTCTCGTTAGAGGTCAAGGTGTTACAGACATTAAATAAGAAAAATATTTTATGCATTCTTAGAGTTATTTACAAGAAGTGATCATTTAATTTAGACACTGGCTCACCCATTCTCGTGCCAGTCGGTCCCGAGACTCTCGGTAGAATTATCAATGTGATCGGAGAGCCCATCGATGAAAGAGGTCCAATTAATACCACCAAGTACAGACCCATTCACAGAGACGCCCCAGCTTTCAGTGAGCAAGGTTCAGGTGCTGAACTTTTGATCACAGGTAAGAAAATCCCTTCCTTTTCCAAGTCACTTCTTTAACCAATAAAGATACTCTCTCAATTTAGTTCCTTTCTTAATTCAATATTAATAATAATTTATAGGTATTAAAGTCGTCGACTTATTGGCTCCATATGCAAGAGGAGGTAAAATTGGTCTTTTCGGTGGTGCCGGAGTCGGAAAAACTGTGCTTATCATGGAGCTGATTAACAACGTCGCTAAGAAGCATGGTGGTTACTCTGTGTTCGCTGGTGTCGGAGAGAGAACCAGAGAGGGTAACGATCTCTATCACGAAATGATCGCCTCAGGTGTGATCAAGACTGATGGTCCAGGTTCAAAGGCCGCTCTCGTGTACGGTCAAATGAACGAGCCCCCAGGTGCCAGAGCTAGAGTCGGTCTTACCGGTCTTACCGTTGCTGAGTACTTCAGAGACGAAGAGAACCAAGATGTGCTACTCTTTATTGATAACATCTTCAGATTCACCCAAGCCTGCTCAGAAGTGTCTGCCTTGCTCGGACGTATCCCATCTGCCGTCGGATATCAACCAACCCTCGCTACCGATTTGGGAGCCCTATAGGAGAGAATTACCACCACCAAGAAGGGTTCAATTACTTCAGTGCAAGCCGTCTACGTGCCAGCTGATGATCTTACTGATCCAGCCCCAGCCACCACCTTCGCTCACTTGGACGCCATAAATACCAAAATAGAGAAAAATTAAATATTCCAAATTAAAATCTTAATTAGTTAGCAAGAATATACTTTCCCACTGTTCTTAGTTAGTTAATATTAAATTATTTAATAAACTACGAAAGTAAGTTTTGCTTAGAAAACCATTTAGTATAATTTGATTAATTATAATGTTTTGATGGTTTATGTAATTTAATGATTAACTTAATTTGTATGTTAGCTCACATAGTACCATAATCATCTGAGATTCTT
>ARYC01001043.1:0-18263 GCA_000711775.1 Oxytricha trifallax | reverse complement strand
TCTTATTGTTCTTCATTAAAATATGAGTTTAGCTCCTCACTATCTTGTTCAGAACTCTGGGGGGAGCAGGCTTTTTGGTCGACTTACTTCTCTACTTGCTTTAGTTGAAGTCTAAGCGGATCTAGATCGATCTCATTATTTGACTTAGAGTTCCACATTCTGTATAGGCGCGACTTATTAACTTTTTTAAGTTAATAATGATGTCTTAAAATTATTTTTTTAATTTCATAATGATCCTTTCAATTTAAGTAGTTGAGTATAATTGAATGTCCTTACAAAGACAAGCTTCTTTAATTTACTATTTAATAATAATATAGGCTTGATTTAGTGTTTCATTTAAAAAATAGAGTTCTTTAATATTATCTTAAAATTAATCAATTAAAGATTAAATAAATATTATGCAACTAAAAGGAGTTGCTGATATACTAATTATTTTGAAGATTAATTGATCATATTTAAATATATTTATATTAAAAGTTTTAATAAAATGAATAGCATATTCAAGAAATTGAGTTTCTAACATTTAATTGATTTCAGTAAAATTTTCAGATCATTATATTATAATTTTATAAACAAATAATTAATTTGAGAATCCTGCTAAGTTGTGTAATTTTACCAATATTAGTGCAGAAATTTTTAGATAATTTTAGTATTAAATTATATAATTGCCTTTGATATGCTGAAAAGAATTCAATTAATGTAACTCCAAATAAATCCAAAGGTATCATATATATTATTCAACTAAATAGCAATCTAATTTATTAAAGAATTAAATTATTCAGAGATCTTAATACAATATCAACATAAAATTATGCTTATTTATAAGTCTTTATTTTATATACAATTTCAATACTTTTTGTTAAGACTTGAAACACTAAAATGTAGAATAATCTAAGATCTCCGCTTTAGACAAAGAAAAATATACTCAAAGTTATTAGCAAGCTTGAAGCATTATTACTACTTGATTTCTTAGCAATTATTCCTGATCTTTATTCTACTGGTGAGACATTTATTGTCTTCTTATTCAGTTTTATTAAAATTAATGAAAAAGGTTATTTCAAGAAAAATGTGATGCATTATAATATAACCTTGATATTAAAATAATCTTATAAGTTTACATAGTGCTGGCATTATATTCAAAAGATTTATATCTATCAAGTTTTCTTTTTAATGGGAACTCATTGCTGAAGTGTATAATCAAGCAATTTAATATTGCTCTTCAAATGCTGAACTCCTCGTATTTATAGTAAAATGGAAGTGGCTAAATTAGTTTGTAAACTAAAGTGATTCATTGTTGTAAGGCAAGTAGTTATGGATTAAAAAAATACTGTAGTCCTATTTTATAATAAAACTACTCTTAATTAGATTAAGAATAGCATATGCATTTATTGGACCATTTATTAGAATTAATAAAATAATTTAGGATCCCCAATGATTAATTAAAATAAATTGATTATTTACAACTTAGCATTTTTTATTTTAATTTTACTTTATTACTTTTGTTTTCAATTTCTTTATACAGATAATCCCCATAATGAATTTTAGTTTCACTTAATTGAAGCATAATTATTAATAAGCATGGGCCACAAAATTAAATAATAAGAGTACTTACCAGCAAGAAAGACACTAGATTTTCCTATATGGATAACACACACATATTAATAATTCTAATCTTGAACCATTAGTTTATTAAATTAAATACATATTTGTTTATTTATTAATTATACGTTTAATATGCTTTATTCTATATTACCAAGATTGGAGAGAATCAATATAGAAAGATGTAAATAATTTAAATATCCACTTTATCGTTATAATAGAGAAAACGCAAACCTCTTACTTTCATTTTAAATCAACCTTGGTAATTAGTTATATTCTTTTATATATTTGTAAATACTCATGCTTCTATCACTTAAATGGGTTGATATCGGGTTATTACTTGAGTTCTTGAAATTGAAAGGAGAAAACAACTGGCTAGAAGCAGCCTCATTTGATGAAAAGAACCAGAAAGTGATCAAGTTGAAAGGAAGACTTACCTATTTACATGCGAATGCAGATAGAACCTAAGAATTGCTCTTAACAACAATTATAACTTATATTTATTAATATATATACTACTTATAAATCACAATAAAATAATTTTTATGTTATTGCAGTGTTAGTTGACTATTTCAAGAAGCTATTCATAAATGGAAGCAAAATAATAATTGATATGCTTTTAAGTGCTCTTTTAGGCTCTCAGTCTTGTAGTATTTTAATTACTTAGGCTTAGATACTACTGTAGCTATACCTTAAATGAGCAAAGATATTTGTTTTTAAACATATTTAGCAGAAAATTTATACACTTACAATACTTTAAATATAAAAATAATTTATAAATTTGGAATTGATGTGAATGCAAGATATGCTCTATTATATCAATCAAACATGAATCTAGAAGTAAATCTGATGTATTTCTTGAAGATTAGAAATTCGTCCTGGATGAAAGCACGGATCTTTGAGATTAGATTTAAACACTGTGGTTCTTGAAATAAATTACTACCATAAAGGAATATTTATTGTAAAGATAAAAAATATAATATACTGCTGTTAGTTAATATTAAATTAATCCACATTTAATAAAAGGATCTAAGAAACAAGTTAAAATTAGATTTAAAATATTAAAACTTTGAAATTAAATATAAAAGGACAATTCAATCATTGCAAACGAAGCAGATGGAAAAGACATTTGCTCAATTATGAAGTAAATCAACACAAATACAAGAATTATAAAGTCAAATATGCCATGAAATAGATGCAGAATACTAAAGAAAATTATTTTATTAGGTTCTCATATCATGAATTTAGTTACTAGGATTTTTGAATATGCAAAAACATGAAGAAATAGATAAAAAATAAAGCTTTAAATGTACAAATTTAATTTAAAATTCAATTATTTTGTAATTATAAAGTCTATTTTTAAATATTATTTTGAGTGTGTTTGTAATTACATCATCAAACTTAGATTATTAGATTTTTCTTAATTATAAAGGCAATAAAAGGCAGGAAAACATGAAAATGACGTTGAAGAAGCTGAAACTGATTTGAAAAATAATGACGACTAAAATATCAATGCTTTGAATGTTTTTAATTTGAATTACCTATAGAGAGTAAAAAATGTTTTCTTAAAGTAAATTTTTTAAAATATAATTATATAAACATCCATATCAGAATAAATTGTAGTAAATTGAGTAAAATATAGTTCAATTTTGTAGAATTAAGAAAGAAATCATTGAGATAATACTTAATAGAATGCAAAAAGATATAAATCAAAATACTCTAACATAAAAGAATAAGCATTCAATTAGAAATTGAATTAGAATTATAATTTTATTTTAAGTAAATTAATAACAATTGATATCTTTATGCTACTTTCCCTGAAAACAGCCAACAATCTAAATAAGTTTAATTTAAGAATGATAGCAAATATATTATAAGTGAAATATAGATAGGTTATTTGCATCACAAGTTGGAGATTATGCTGTCAATAATCGGCAAAAAGAAAATACACACCTTTTGAGCTTTGGCAAAAAATAATGTGAACCAAAAATTAAATTTGCTGTGAAATATTTCAATAAAAACTATATAAAAGATTAATATAAAAGGCTATCTTAAAAAGAAATGATGTTACTTGTCTCAAAATTAAAATAAATTTATTTGAAGTAATCAGGAAGTAATTGCTTATTTATATTAATAAATATGAATAAAGTAAAGTATCCTTAAAATAGACTGCATATTCAAGTTTCAACTGTTGCGACAAGCTCTAAAATTTACATAAAATTAGTTGTCTGCAACTGAGCTGTAATGATTGAACCACTCGATATTCTAAATTCTTTATAGATAATCAAAATTTACTATTGAATTAAATATATTATTAAAAAGAATAAGGATTGCAAGAATAACAATTTAGCATTTTACTAGATTATAAAATAACTATTAAATTATATAATCATCAAAATATACTCCACTGCTAAGCTTTATATTCTTAGATTAGAAGCATAATTTGAGATCATTGTTCATTATTTTTTTGTATTTATGAACCCACAATTATTTGATTGCTTGAACTCCTCAAAATCACCTTTATTTCTACTAAGTATTCCATAAATTATAAACATTTGTGCGATGAAGTGGGACATTTAATCAAACCTAAGTTGGTTGGTATAGAAAACTTTGAGGAGTGAATTGACTTTCTGGATAAATTATACAGATGTTTTTGCAAAGAATGTGACCTAAATTGATCAGATCTAATTAGATTATGCCGTCATTGGAGGAATTCTTGCTTGTTGCTTAGAAGAGATGATTGCTAGTATACACTTTTTTACTTTTTCTAATCGGCTCTTAATTCCGATAAATATATCTTCTATTCTGATGAAAGATTTCTACAATTAATTAAGTGAGGGTTTTAATTATGATTAATATCAAAATATTTAAATGATTTTCCTTAGCAATCTTTAAAAAGAAACATCTCTTCATGCTGATCTATAGGTTGATATGATTTGAGTTTCTCTTCCATGTCTTTGCCGATATATCCCTATGATAAAAATGCACTATCACCTGCATTTAACTTGATCTTCTTTAAAATGTTAAGATTCAGGTACTTTTCATTTAATGTTTTTAAAGCATTATCAAATTATAAAAATAGATTTTTCTAAATGAGTTGTATAAATATAAAATATACAATAATTATTAAAGAGTAAAAACGATTGAATAAAGTAAATTGTATAATTTTAATAAAAAATCACGACTTAAAATTAAATATATTCTAACAATTTTTATATTTACAAAGAATACATATCTAAAGAAGCGAACCCAATATCATTCAATATAGACTATTATTTTTTTAATTTTAATTAAATTAAATTAATTAAAATGAATAATTAGATTAACTATTAAAAACACTAAAGTAACTCGGATAATAATTCCAAATTATCATAAATTATTAACACTTTGTGAAATAACATTTTATTTAATAATAATAATGATGAAATTTTTTAAGAACGGTCCCACTATTGTAGAAATAAATTTGAATTTGGAAAATTATTTATTATTAAATTAATAATAAATCAAATTCTTAGCAGTTTAAGTTGGCTAATTTAAACGATCTTAGGCTCATTCGATAGAGAATTCAAAATTAGCTGGACTTTATTATTGGCGGTACTATTTAATCGCATCCCTGGAGCGAGATAACTTGAGTTTAATTAAATACCTCTAAATTCATTAAAATATACACTCACATTAAACTCAAGTTATCTCCCTCCAGGGATGCGATTAAATAGTACCGCCAATAATAAAGTCCAGCTAATTTTGAATTCTCTATCGAATGAGCCCTAGATCGTTTAAATTAGCCAACTTAAACTGCTAAGAATTTGATTTATTATTAATTTAATAATAAATAATTTTCCAAATTCAAATTTATTTCTACAATATTTTTCTCGCTTCTTTCGCTTTTCTGATATGAATTTAAATTTCATTTTACATGATAGATAATCAAAAATTATTAAAGCTGCTGATAATTATTGCAGTTTCTATCTCGACTATTAACCTTGAGCGCCAAGTTAGCATACATATTATTTTGATAAAGCTTTGAATTTGATTTATCTTTGTCAGTTATAGGCATTCTAAGAAGTTATATGCATGTGGAAAAAGGCAAAAATCATGATAAAAATTGTATTTTTTATCTCCATCTGAGGATTAATCAATGAGTACTGAGAAATGACAGCTGCAAATACCGTATTCTTCAAGTGCAGCTGATAATTATGCCTTTTGTTCAATTGCAGCCTTAGATCTATTTTATCAAATTACATCTACGAAGTAGAATCCTTAAATACTTAAAAATAGTATTATATATAAATCCTGGATTTCTCTGCCTCCCTGGGTCGAGTATATCTCCAGAGTGAAGAAATGGTAATTTTAATATGCCCAGGAGAAGCGGTACGAAGACTATTTCGATGACGGGGAGCAATAGTAACATTACAAGAATGACTACTAGCTACATTTTGATAAATCGGAATACAACATTTTACATGATCATCGGTACCTATCCACGTTAACTTCATTAGGGTTGAGGCTGCTAGTATAAAATCAAGGACTGAATAAGTAGTAGTGATAGAAAGCCTTACATATTCTGCTTCCTAGATGGTGTTCATGCTAACACTGGTACATTGGGAATTAAAACATCTCATTAATGGTTAAGATATTTTAAAACAAAGAAAGCAGCTTGGCATACTGCAATAGATAGGAGTTTCCCAGCAATCCTAGACTTGACATCTCTGGTAATCCTAAAAAGACTATCGAATTCTTCTTGTCAGAATAAGAATCGGCCAAGGGCATTCAACCGCACATTTGGGGGAAAAATTAACTATAATAGAAAAGGGGAGAATTCCAGAGGGTCTACAGGTATATTAAGTTAGAATAATAAAATTTAATAGTTTTGTAGAAAAAATTGGTTTATGATAAAAACTCGTCTATTATCTAAAACTTAATGAATGAAATATATAAAATTTTTATCCTTAATAAAAGGGATGGAAGCTTGATGTATTCAAAAAGATCTAGTGATACATTGCTATATAATTTTACTCCATCCACCATTAAGGAGAAGCTTAAAATCATTCTCTCTTCAATTTCATGCCATCATACAGCCATTGACTTGAAAGAGAGGATAGGGGCATTTGGTTAAGAATTCCTTATTTATTAGTAATGGATATACGTCTTTTACAAGTGGGGGAGCAAAGTAAAAAAAATAAAAACTTTTTTCCAGTTCACTCCCATCTCAATCCACAAAAATCTTTTTTTTTACTTGTAATTGCTATGTAATCCATGATATTAATAATATAATCTTATAGTTAAATAAGGTTTTACTTTCATTTATTTGTAAATTAATATATATATACAATATACTAAAAACTTTAAATGAGTATTTAACATAAAGCCACGTTTTATTTTTGTTTCAATACTTATCAAATCGTGGTGATAAAATTATTTAATGAGTAAGTATATTATATTTATTACGTTGATTTGAATAATAAAAAAGAATTAAAATTTAAATAAATGACTTTCCATTTCTATTAAAAATAGTTACATATTTTATAAATTTTAATTAGCATTTAATAAACAATATAATTTATAGTTTATCATTTTAGGAGGTGTAAATAAATTAATCTAGAAAATGGAAATAAGTTTTCTTTATGTTGATTTACTTTTTAAATCTTAACAATCCTAAAATAATAATAACAATTCAATATTGATAGGGTTTTAACTTAATACTTCAAATTAAATTAAATAAATTTAATTTAATTATTATTAATAAAGAATAAAACATTAGGAAAAATGAAAAGCATATAATACAAAAAAACTGTAATGAATAATGAATTGTAATTTTAATCATACTTTACATTTAAAAATAAATAAAATTAAAAGTTTTTTGTAGTTGATCTTAGATATTACTAGTAAGTGATTCATAATAACTTTCATTATTTCTTTTATTTATCTATTCTCAAAATTGATTGTTATCGAACGATGTCAATAAGATAAGCACATTTTAATATCATTATAGTATATAGGGATCGTTGATGCATCCTCTGAGTAATATGATTGCTCAATATTATCGCACATTGAAAACACAAATTTATAAATAGGTGGATGAGTATGAATTTTATTTGGTGATAAGCTGAGAAGTTATCAAATAAAATTGATTTAGTTAAGGAAGAATGGATTTGGTCAACCTATAACCTACATTATATTTAATGAAAGAAAAAGAAAACACAATTAGGTTAGTAAGGATTGCAGTATGTGTTATTAAACCCATCTTATTAATTAATCTATAAATTTAGAAATCTAATCAGTTATTTTAATCAATTACTACAACTTTGTATTTTGAAAAATTCATGATCGATATTTTATTATTTTTAGAGCAATGTTTATACATATATACTAAACTCTTAATATATTATAAAACGATCAAAACGAAAAGTGTACGAAATTCGAATAATTTTTATGAACATACTTTGATTTATTTTAACATTTACGACATAAATTTCTTTGATTATAGAGTATTTACAAGTATAAATAGAATTATAGTCACTTTAAAGCTAAAGAGGACGAATTGAAAAAAATAGACTTTTTCAAGTAGACACCTTTGTCGTGAATATAGTAATTATTAATTATTGCATAATACAAAATCAGCGAACTGTATTCTCGAGACAACATCAATGATAGTGCTATTTTCAGAAATTTAAGACTGTGTACCATCTGTTCTTCTTCTGCAAGATGATGGAAGTCTATCTTATCAAGGAAGCATCAAGATTTCTTTTATTTTTTGTGATATATATATATTATCTTATTCATTAAATTTATTATAATAAATGAATATAAACCACAAAAGCATATTTATTTTTACAATTTGACTAAATTTAAATCTAACTGATTATCTAGGAGATTGACATCATCGTCACAATTACCAAAGAAATGTGCTCTGGACTCTCACTCAATGCCATAGGGTAACTATTTAAAATATAAATATTAAATTATCTCTGCTCTTGGGAAACTTGGCAGAGTCGGACATTCCAACTCGCTAGATATTTCAACGGAGAATCGCGAGGCACCTCTAGCGGTCCTTCATAATAACTTTGCCCTTGCTCCTTTTTAAATGCGGAAATTCTTCAATTAAAAAAAATAATGTCAATACTAGCTGACCTGATTAAGCAATGTGATGAGTGTATTCGAGACTAGATTTGAAACAACTCTCATCTATGGTTCCTCAAGCTCAAGAAGATCTCGATGACAACAACAAGCAAACTATACTTCATGAGATGAAGAGATGAGCAGATTAATCAAGGAGAATGCCAGAATCAATACATGTTACCGATTTCACTCCCCACTCTGCTAAACTGCCTGAAATCATTGTCATGGAACTCACAAGCAGGATTTCTACAATCCATACAAACTTGGGCAAACATGGAACACTTGAGACATCACAATAACGAAAGAGCAGAGGTAATATGAATATTGCAAACAATATCACTAGTAATTATGATTCATTCATCGCTAATAATATTCACAGATTGAGCTTGCAATTATTATAAAATGTTGTGTTTTATTATATTAAAATATCAATAGAGCAAGTGTTATTGCTTCGAAATAGAAATAATTATATTTTTTTAAATATTAATCTTGTATTTAAAAATAATTTACCTTTTCCCAATTTTTCACATACTTTTATAAAATTAATAAGAGACATTATATATTTATGCCTCCCATAATAAAAATTAAAGTAATAAATAGGAAAACAAAAATAAAATTATTTCTAGTTTATTTAAATAAATATTTAAATATAGAATCAACACGATATTCAATTATTCTTCGTGATTATTGACCACAGTGTTCTGTTGACCACTGCTCTAATATAAAGTATTTGAATGCTATTTAGGTGAATGATGCCAAAATTAAAGCAAAAACCACGATGAATTAATCTTTTGAAGCTAAAAGTTAAATATAAAAAGCATTTTATCTTAAAACAGATATTAAATAAGTATTAATAAATATACAAAGAATGTCATTGAAAATGTAAATGAAGTGACTTTAAAATATAAACATATATAATGAACAACCAAATGTATAAGAATTAAGTAATATAATAGAAAGAATAATAAATTTAATTTAATTTATTAAAAATAACTTATAACAAAATAAGATTACAAATGAGCTTTAATATATAGTAATGGCAGAACATTAATTGACTTTGTAACTTAAAAATAAAATATTAAGTATTTTTAAAAGGTTTTAAGAAGAAAATTGACAAAAAAATGCAAAAAGATAATGAGCTTTCCAGGCCAAAATTATCGTGTCCAGAAATGCTAGTGTCCGTCCATGCAATTTAAGAAGTGGTTTTAGATGCTCTTCCAGACTTGTTGATATTATCAAGACGTGACACCTTCATAGAGAAGGTAATTAATGTATTTTTAATATTCAGTCAAAAAAGCGATTAATTTATTGATTCTTAAAATCCATAGAAAATATAAATAAGTCATTCTTAAAAAAAATTATAATAAATTTATTTAAATTATATTTAATATTGGCGCAAATTGTTAATATTGTATATTTACTAATTGAGCCCTTTTCTTATTATTTAATAATATATAATTATGAATTTAATTGTTTTTATTTATCAAAATATTTTTTTACTTGTTTTATAAGAAATTTATTCACTGTTTTAAAGTTAAATTAAATAATTTATTTTAGAAAATAGAAATTTATTTATCTAAAAGATTTGTTACTTTTTAAAAAGAATTTTGTAAAAATTATTCATGTTTTTACTTATAAATAAATTAAACTAAATATTGGTTAAAAGTAAACTTAATTTCTAAATTACAAGAAAATTAAATATAATAAATTATATAAATTAAAAATTTAAATCTAAAAAATAAACTTAAGCAGCAATTTATATCACTATTAATTATTTAATTTCATAATTGAATATTAATTTATTTTTTAATCAAGAATATTACTAATATAAATTAGAAAAAGTGTTAAAAGTAAGTACATTCTATATTTTTATATATTTTAAAGCATATGTATATTCACAATTTATTCATTAATTTGGCTGAAAAAAGTTCAGCATGCAAAAGAAGACTATAAGAATACGTGCAAGTATATTAGCTACATCATGACACTGGTAAAGCAACAACACTGGATCACACGAAATTTGTGTAGTAAAGAAGCAGTCTTTTGTTGATACGTAAAAAAATATTTCAATGGACGTAAATTAAATCTTTATTTTTGTCATATAATAAAAATAATATAATTTTATTACATAATATCTTAAAATCTATGGTGTATTCAGAAAATCACTTGATTTTTTTAACATTTATTTAAAGAAAATAATATAATTATATGATTTCCATTTTATCTATGGTAGATTCATCAATTCTCCTCAAATATTCGATTTTTATATAAATATTGTATAAATTTATGAATTCCATTTTATCTATGATGAATTTATATTTTATTATTATTATTATTATTATTATTATTATTAAATTAGAAATTTAATAAAAACTAGGTCCCACCTTCCGAATGTGAAACTCTAACTCTGTTAACTAGATAAACCTGGTTCTGATTAGACCACAACATTAGTAGGATGAGAAATAAGTCGACCAAAAAGCCTGCTCCCTCCTGTGACCGAACAGGATGACGGAGAGGATCTTATTGCATACTTCAATGACGAACAACAAGAGAGACTAGAAGAGTTCGCTAAAATGGGACTCCTGAACATCGACCTCAACCACCACAAAGCAAATCTCCTATCACAAGCGAGAGATGAACCAAGTATGTCAGACTACTTTTCAATGAGATTTAAGGAAGTAGTTGAGGCAAAAATTGTGAGAAGAAAGCTCAAAGAATAAAGAGCGAAGAGTCCTCAAACTTCACAACAAGTATTCACAGAAGCACAAGCAACAAGTCAGTTGCCCAGCAGAGGAATGCTGGAACAGAGTCAAGACACCATCGAACAAACCTACATTTAGAGGTTTAGTCGCAACCCAGTATTTAATAAATTCCTATTATACAACTAACTAATTAAGACTCTCAATCAGGATATCAAGAGTCGAGTCAATTAAACGATATTTTCAACTATAAGCTAACTAAGTTATCCTATTCAATAGAGCTTACACATAGCTACCAGTACTTAACCTATGGGGAAAACCAATTGTAAACAAACCTTTACAATCCCCTAAGTGGAATGATATTTTTAAACCAAGTTTCCAACTATCTCAATAACTTAATCTCCACAAAATTCAGAGAATCAAACAACGAAACCCCATCTTCTAACAAAAATCACTTTTAGAAAATCCTAGTACTATATTGGAAAAAAATTAGAAATAGGGTGATGACGCACTCTCAGTACTAAATAGGAAAATAAAAGACTTCTAACCTCTAACATAAAACAATTTTTTGACCAAATTAATATAAATGTTTAAGAGGGTAACAATAGAAGAAATAACACTTTAATAGTACAAATACACTCAAGTAACAGAATTAAAACATCAATGACTAACTAATAGTAGAAAATAAGTCGTCTCTATATTTGCTGTAAGTATAAGAAAACTTTTCTTTTGACATCAGAATGACAATATAGTCGACAATTTGATCAGATCCTATGAAATAAATATTTAGAAAGAAATTTTACTTATATAATTAATGATTGAGACCCAATCACAAAACTAAATTAATAATTGATCCAGCGAAAATCAAACTGATAACCAGAACTAGAAAAACTAAGAGTAAAAGAAAATTAGTTGTACAACTAGAAATGTGCAAAGACTTAGAAACTTCTAGAAGTTGCAAAGGGCAATAGAAAGTCTGACCCTAATTAACAAGGAATAAAACACAGTAACCCTAACTACTGAATCGAAACAAGAAAGATACAGTAAAACAAAGTGCATCAAGAAGAGAAAAAGAAAGTGCAGACAGAGAGCAGGCACTGTCGACATTTAGTCTACTGAAAAATAACCCTTGTGAAAGAGCGAGGTTAACTATTGAAAGGGCTAGACCCTTATATATTATCATATATATTAGATCGGGGGTCCCTAGAGGCCTCAATGTGATCATATTATTATTCCTATTATTATTATTATTATTTTTTCTTTTTTTCATTTTATTTCTATAAGAATATATTTTTTAATGATTTTTATTTCTTATATGGTGTATTTAGCAATTTTTTTTTTTTCAATGTTTTAATGATAAAATATTATTTATTTTTATTGATATTTTATTTGATATATATATTCTTTTTTTTAATTAAATTTAATATTACATTTAATTAAACATTCTCAACTAAAGGTAATCATTAATACTTACTATCAATTTTATATCAAATAGGGACCCACCTTAAAGATGGGGATAGACATTCTTTTTTTTTAAGAAATTTTTCTATCTTTTTTTTTTCCTATTATTTTTCCAAAAACCTATTAGGGCCAGTTTGTGAAAATTTTTTACATCAGAAATGTAGGCATTCGGGGACCGACTGAAAGGTTTTCCTATATGTGATTCCCAAAAATCTTTTTTTTTCTTGCTCCATTAGTCCACTGGTCCTGACCCCCCTCGTTGCTCGCTTCGCTCGCAATTGATAGTAAGTATTAATTTTTAAATTTAATATTATTTATATATCAATAGCCTTTTTTAATACACAATTAAGATAACATTCTTATTACCTTGAGTTAAGAATCTTTATATAATTAAGATCTGTAATTATATTGATTAATTTTTTAAATTGACTATCATTAATATTTTTGATAATATTTTTATTTAATGAATTTATTTAATGTTATTTATTTTATTTTTCTTATTAGTATAATTTCATTTATTAATATGTTTTGTCATATAATAAAACTATTTATATTGACAATTCTAGCATAGAGTATCATAACAAGTAATATTCCTCAAGTTAGGATATAAAAAATAGTATGAAATTTGGCCTGTGCGATTGTAAAAATAACCAAATGCCCACTTATTTTATTGAGTATAAGTTAAACTTAATGCATAATATTTGTGAAAAAGCAATTTTCATTACATTATCAGAGAAGAACTTCTTAAAATTTGCTTTCAATTTTTCTCTTCAAAGTAATTTTTTCATATTTTGAAATATAGTATATAATTAATGTGGCTACTATAGATAGTCTAACTTTAATTATCAAGAAACTGCATAGATAATACTTTTGAAAAAGGTCATAGACCATTATAATCTTATTAGTAAAAATAAATACAAATTAATAAAAGATTATTCTAGCGATGACTGTTGTTTTATAAGTATGATAAAAAAATGAGCAAAATAAAAATAATAAATTTTATAAAATAAAAACAATTTTAAATCATGTATAAAATTGTAATAAAAATATAAAAACTAAAACAAGATAAAAAAAATTATAAATAAAAATATTAATGCTTTTATAAAAAATAATAGATAATATCAAATGAAAAAGAAATGATTCTTAAAAGTGTAATAAGATTAAATGTTGTTTTTCGTATATAACTAGAGATAAATTGCATAATTTAGTTTGGTGAGATAGTTTTAAATAAAAGATTTTAATTTGGTTTTTCTCATATAAATTCTTTTAAATCATATATTTCTCTATTTCTTCTGTTTCCTCAAGCTTCATTTTTGGCTTGTTTTTCGGGTTTTGTGTAAACTTGTTCTCTGAGTTTTGTAAATTTTAAAGATACGGATTTCTTAATCTCAGAGATTTTCTTATAATTAATCCTTTTTAATTGTTATTTATTCTTTTTCTTCTGTTTCGTCTCTATTTTCTGTATTTGACATATTTAAAGCTTCAATTTTGGCTTGTCTTTCGGGTTTTGGGCTAAACTTGTCTCTAGGTTTTGTAAATTTAAAGAACAGATTTTTATCAGAGTTTTCTATAATTAATCCTTTTTAATTGTTATTTATTCTTTTTCTTCTGTTTCGTCTCTATTTTCTGTATTTGACATATTTGAAGCTTCAATTTTGGCTTGTGTTTCGGGTTTTGGGCTAAACTTGTCTCTGGGTTTTGTAAATTTAAAGAACGGATTTTTAACAGAGTTTTCTATAATTAATCCTTTTTAATTGTTATTTATTCTTTTTCTTCTGTTTCGTCTCTATTTTCTGTATTTGACATATTTGAAGCTTCATTTATGGCTTGTCTTTCGGGTTTTGGGGTTTGGGCTAAATTTGTCTCTGGGTTTTGTTAATTTAAAGAACGGATTTTTATCAGAGTTTTCTATAATTAATTCCTTTTTAATTGTTATTTATTCTTTTTTCTTCTGTTTTCGTCTCCTATTTTCTGTATTTGACATATTTGAAGCTTCATTTATGGCTTGTCTTTCGGGTTTTGGGGTTTGGGCTAAATTTGTCTCTGGGTTTTGTTAATTTAAAGAACGGATTTTTATCAGAGTTTTCTTATAATTAATCCTTTTTAATTGTTATTTATTCTTTTTCTTCTGTTTCGTCTCTATTTTCTGTATTTGACATATTTAAAGCTTCAATTTTGGCTTGTCTTTCGGGTTTTGGGCTAAACTTGTCTCTAGGTTTTGTAAATTTAAAGAACAGATTTTTATCAGAGTTTTCTATAATTAATCCTTTTTAATTGTTATTTATTCTTTTTCTTCTGTTTCGTCTCTATTTTCTGTATTTGACATATTTGAAGCTTCATTTTTGGCTTGTGTTTCGGGTTTTGGGCTAAACATGTCTCTAGGTTTTGTAAATTTAAAGAGCGGATTTTTATCAGAGTTTTCTATAATTAATCCTTTTTAATTGTTATTTATTCTTTTTCTTCTGTTTCGTCTCTATTTTCTGTATTTGACATATTTAAAGCTTCAATTTTGGCTTGTCTTTCGGGTTTTGGGCTAAACTTGTCTCTAGGTTTTGTAAATTTAAAGAACAGATTTTTATCAGAGTTTTCTATAATTAATCCTTTTTTAATTGTTATTTATTCTTTTTCTTCTGTTTCGTCTCTATTTTCTGTATATTGACATATTTACCAAGCTTCAATTTTGGCTTGTCTTTCGGGTTTTGGGCTAAACTTGTCTCTAGGTTTTGTAAATTTAAAGAACAGATTTTTATCAGAGTTTTCTATAATTAATCCTTTTTAATTGTTATTTATTCTTTTTCTTCTGTTTCGTCTCTATTTTCTGTATTTGACATATTTGAAGCTTCAATTTTTGGCTTGCTGTTTCGGGTTTTGGTCGCTAAACTTGTCTCTGCGGTTTTGTAAATTTAAAAGAACGTTGATTTTTATCAGATTTTCTATAAGTTAATTCCTTTTTATATTTTATTTATTCTTTTTCTTCTGTTTCGTCTCTATTTTCTGTATTTGACATATTTGAAGCTTCATTTTTGGCTTGTGTTTCGGGTTTTGGGCTAAACATGTCTCTAGGTTTTGTAAATTTAAAGAGCGGATTTTTATCAGAGTTTTCTATAATTAATCCTTTTTAATTGTTATTTATTCTTTTTCTTCTGTTTCGTCTCTATTTTCTGTATTTGACATATTTGAAGCTTCATTTTTGGCTTGTCTTTCGGGTTTTGGGCTAAACTTGTCTCTGGGTTTTGTAAATTTAAAGAACGGATTTTTATCAGAATTTTCTATAATTAATCCTTTTTAATTGTTATTTTATTCTTATTCCTTCTAGTTTTCGTTCTCTAATTTTCTGCTATTTGAACTTATTTGGAAGCTATCATTTTTGGCCTTGTCTTTCGGGTTTTGGGCTAAACTTGTCTCTGGGTTTTGTAAATTTAAAGAACGGATTTTTATCAGAATTTTCTATAATTAATCCTTTTTAATTGTTATTTATTCTTTTTCTTCTGTTTCGTCTCTATTTTCTGTATTTGACATATTTGAAGCTTCATTTTTGGCTTGTGTTTCGGGTTTTGGGGTTTGGGCTAAATTTGTCTCTGGGTTTTGTTAATTTAAAGAACGGACTTTTATCAGAGTTTTCTATAATTAATCCTTTTTAATTGTTATTTATTCTTTTTCTTCTGTTTCGTCTCTATTTTCTGTATTTGACATATTTGAAGCTTCATTTTTGGCTTGTGTTTCGGGTTTTGGGCTAAACATGTCTCTAGGTTTTGTAAATTTAAAGAGCGGATTTTTATCAGAGTTTTCTATAATTAATCCTTTTTAATTGTTATTTTATTCTTTTTTCTTCTGTTTCGTCTTTCTGATTTTCTGTATTTGACATATTTGAAGCTTCATTTTTGGCTTGTGTTTCGGGTTTTGGGCTAAACATGTCTCTAGGTTTTGTAAATTTAAAGAGCGGATTTTTATCAGAGTTTTCTATAATTAATCCTTTTTAATTGTTATTTATTCTTTTTCTTCTGTTTCGTCTCTATTTTCTGTATTTGACATATTTAAAGCTTCAATTTTGGCTTGTCTTTCGGGTTTTGGGCTAAACTTGTCTCTAGGTTTTGTAAATTTAAAGAACAGATTTTTATCAGAGTTTTCTATAATTAATCCTTTTTAATTGTTTATTTATTCTTTTTCGTTCTGTTTCGTCTCTATTTTCTGGTATTTGACATATTTAAAAGCTTTCAATTTTGGCTTGTCTTTCGGGTTTTGGGCTAAACTTGTCTCTAGGTTTTGTAAATTTAAAGAACAGATTTTTATCAGAGTTTTCTATAATTAAATCCTTTTAATTTGTTTATTTATTTCTTTTTCCTTCTGTTTCGTCCGTCCTATTTTCTGTATTTGACATATTTGAAACCTTCTATTTTGGCTTGTCTTTCGGGTTTTGGGCTAAACTTGTCTCTAGGTTTTGTAAATTTAAAGAACAGATTTTTATCAGAGTTTTCTATAATTAATCCTTTTTAGTTGTTATTTATTCCTCTTTCGTCTGTTTCTCGTCTGCATATTTTCTGTATATTTGACATATTTGAAGCTTCAATTTTGGCTTGTCTTTCGGGTTTTGGGCTAAACTTGTCTCTAGGTTTTGTAAATTTAAAGAACAGATTTTTATCAGAGTTTTCTATAATTAATCCTTTTTAATTGTTATTTATTCTTTTTCTTCTGTTTCGTCTCTATTTTCTGTATTTGACATATTTGAAGCTTCATTTTTGGCTTGTGTTTCGGGTTTTGGGCTAAACATGTCTCTAGGTTTTGTAAATTTAAAGAGCGGATTTTTATCAGAGTTTTCTATAATTAATCCTTTTTAATTGTTATTTATTCTTTTTCTTCTGTTTCGTCTCTATTTTCTGTATTTGACATATTTGAAGCTTCATTTTTGGCTTGTGTTTCGGGTTTTGGGGTTTGGGCTAAATTTGTCTCTGGGTTTTGTTAATTTAAAGAACGGACTTTTATCAGAGTTTTCTATAATTAATCCTTTTTAATTGTTATTTATTCTTTTTCTTCTGTTTCGTCTCTATTTTCTGTATTTGACATATTTGAAGCTTCATTTTGGCTTGTGTTTCGGGTTTTGGGCTAAACTTGTCTCTGGGTTTTGTAAATTTAAAGAACGGATTTTTAACAGAGTTTTCTATAATTAATCCTTTTTAATTGTTATTTATTCTTTTTCTTCTGTTTCGTCTCTATTTTCTGTATTTGACATATTTGAAGCTTCATTTTTGGCTTGTGTTTCGGGTTTTGGGCTAAACATGTCTCTAGGTTTTGTAAATTTAAAGAGCGGATTTTTATCAGAGTTTTCTATAATTAATCCTTTTTAATTGTTATTTATTCTTTTTCTTCTGTTTCGTCTCTATTTTCTGT
>ARYC01001042.1:0-14073 GCA_000711775.1 Oxytricha trifallax | reverse complement strand
CTCTACCTTCCATCAAAGCTACAGCTCTCTAATAAGTTGCCAGAGAGAAACTTCTTCTTTGGTGTTCTTGCAACTCTGAAACCTGAGTACTTAAATGAAGTTATTTAAGAAGCTCACAAGAAACGATACAGCATCTCTCCTGAAGAAAAAGAGAAGCAAGGTATTAAGAAAAGTGACACCTGGCTGTAGGAACTTCAAAAACATCCTTTCATCTCAAGTAAGCTAAGTCTTCTAACTTTATAGAAAAACCTGGTACTGCTATATGCTTGATGAAAGTGCGTAGCAAATTAAACAGATAGAGAAAGTCTCAAGTAAAGCATGAATTGAGTAAGAGACTCTTCAAAGATATATAAAAGCCAGAAGAGATGAATATAGCTACAGGAGCTGGCACTAAGAGAAGAAATATGGGCCCAAGCAAGCACTAAGAGGAAGAAAAGAAAGAGAAGCCAAATCTCTTTACGGGCAAATTTAATATGTGAACTCATTCATTCGTTTAAATCTAAAACTTATTTATATACACAAAATCTCCCTTCTCTTGCGCACACTTTAGCTTTCTCGTCACTGACTCTTTTAGCAGCACTCTTAATAAAATCGACTGGATCTATCTTTAAATCATGCATCAGATGGTAGAGCAGCAATTTCTTATAATGACCTTTCAATAACCCCCAATATAATTCAATTCCATTGAACTAAGGGCTGTAAGGAACATTAAATACAGGTGTTATATTTAGCCTTTCATATTCTGTCCTTGAGTCTTTAGTTTTATGAACTGACAAGTTATCTACAAACAGAATAATCTCTTAGTAGGCGTACTTATCTCTGAGTTATTGCAAGAACTTTATGTTTTATTCGGTCTTTATAGAACGAGGGTGAATAACATAAGTCTTGAGGCCACTATCTTCACTTATTCCACTAAGATTAGCATGAGTTTACACCTTAACTTTTTAGTCATAAACTTCTATATTACTATACCTCTTGTACCAAGACCTTGATATAAAGGTATTGAATGTAAATACTGCCTCATCAGCGTGTATGAACTTTATTTTATGCTGTTAAGACCTCTGCATTTAATCGAATATTTATTTTAAATTAGTCTTATAAAATGGAACATTAAAGTCAATCACTCTCTTAATGCGATTGACTGCCTTGTAAGATATTCCGTTCTTTTTATATATGTTCGCTATAGATTAAGCAGAGATGTGAAGCTCAGGAAATTGGCGATGAAACATCACAGCCCTCTAGGCTAGAGAGAAATGAGCCCAGTTTTAAGAGTCTTATCATTTATAAGATATTCAATATGATGCTGCTAAAATTTTAAGGGTCTCTTAGCTTAGAATTAAGATGCTATCTCTTTAAATTCAATGCTAATAGACAGTGTGACCTAACAGTAGCAGGAGATTTATGGAGCAGTCTTGCAATAGATGCGTAATTTAGAATAGGTCAGAGTTGATCACTATAATCATCACATCCATATCGCAACTTAAACAATAAATCTATATACTCACTGTCATAAACTGACCCAAAACCTCGCATATACTCACTTAAACTACTAATATTTAAACATTAAACCCCTACATAAACCCTATTAAAATCCTAATAAAGTATGCACTAATAGTCTACTTTTATCAATCAAAAACTCAATCAAACTACTGAAAGGGTTTTGGGGTTTTGATTCTAAGAGAAGCGAAATAAATATAGTAATATTAGGATTAAGGGATATTAGGCACTAATGATTTAAGAATGACTAATATCGTTAAGAGAATTGGAAACTACTAAGTTATGAAACAGCACAAGAAGTTTCATTAAGAAGGGCTATGAGTGTTAGTTTAGCCGAATATTAATTTTAACAATTTTCAGATTTATTTACTTAATTTCATGAATAAGAGAAGAATGAAGATTTGGAAGATGTAGCCTCATCCATATCTAGTTCAAATGACATTGATGAATTTATTATTGGTTAATAGAAACACTTATAGCTAAAATTAAGAGGTCCTCTTATCCAGAAAATAAAGCAAGATTAAAGGTATTTTATTATTTAGATATATTTTAAATTGAAATTGACAATTTTGATATAGGTACTTTGAACAAAATAAAGAACAAGATCAAGCTACTCTATCAAAATAGGAAATTGAATAAATATATCAATCTAGATGCAAGGATCTGGGTTGGTTTTACCAAGAGAGTAGGAGTTAAGATTCAAAAGTTATTGTCAATCTAAGTGCATTAATATAATTTATAGATTTTTATTGTTTTAATAGTTTGATTTAATTATGGGAAGATCATCCTTAAAGATGTAAGGCTTTTTTAAAGAAGTTTGATAATGTAATTTTTAGATGAATTTGGGGTTTGCCACTGCATAAGAACTAACATTAATTATGACATAAATTTAGACAATCAGATATCTTGATTTGCAAAAGAATAGCATCTCTGATTAAGGAATAACTATTTTGATGCATGCTATTAAACGATCAAAATCTCTGTATTATCTAAACCTCTCATCTTAAAAATAATGTCTTATAAAATTTAAAAATACTAAATTGTTTTTTTTCATCAACAGCTCTTTCACATAAGGGAGCGAAAAGAATCTTCAGAGCACTCCGTAAAAACGAATCTCTAATTTCACTACACCTAGGCTGTGTAGACGGTGTCTATAGAAATCGAGTTGGAATGAAGGGTTTAATAGAGTTGCACAATATGCTTTAAACTAATAAGACTCTGAACATCCTAGACTTATCTTATAATCGAATTATGAATGAGGGGTTTAAGACTCTTATATTTGCCATTGAGAATCAGGAAAACATTATATCTTTAAATGTAGCAAACAATGAAATTACATCAGAAGTATTAGAAGATGTTAAATATGCAATGGTTAATACTGGTATTATGTCTCTAGAAATTAATAATAATCCTATTATTGTAAATGTTATAAGTTTTGAAATTTAAAATTTATTGAGAAAAAAACTAATTAATAGTTTATTTAAATTTCAATACAAACGATGGTCTTGATATATTGTTAGCCAATTTAAAAGCCAAATACAAAGCTAAATTAATAAGATTGAACCTGTCTTCTTGCTAACTCACACATAAGGTCATTCCAAAAATATTTCCAATTTTATCAAAAAACAAATTTTTAAGATTTCTGATATTGGACCAGAACAATTTTGAGAAGGATGCCTTCGCAAGTATAAAAGAAGGTTTGAGAAATAACACTTCCTTAAAATGTTTAAGTAAGTTTCATAGCTTTAAGTATAGCTGTTTAATTTCTCTATAAAGTGTCTCTTAATATTTTGGTAGAGAATTTATTATTATATATTTAGGTATGAGCATGTGTAAGATAAACGATTTGGGAGCAAAATCAATAGGTGAATCTATATAGTCTGCTGCACACTTATAGATTCTCATTCTTAGTCATAATTAAATAACGGTAAAAATAATCTTATTTGAGTTATGATTATTAAGATTAATTTTAGGATGTCGGAATGGAAAGTTTAAGTCAAGGAATAGTTAGAGCAATTAGTTCAAGATTTTCTATGTAATCTCTTGATTTATCTTTTAATAGAATCAGTGTAAGTTTAATTAAATTTGATATTAATGATTGACTTTATTAATCAAAAATTACTAATAGGATGAAAGTCACTAATCCATTAAAGAACTACTTTTGGTAAACAAGACTCTTAAGAATTTAAATTTTAAATCAAATTTACTCAGAGATGTAACTGGAAAAGCTATTGTTGAAGCACTTAATTTGCATAATAAATATAAACCTTCATTGCAAAAATAATTAGAGTAAAACAAAATATTTCTCATTTTATAAATTTAGATTCAAATATGAATATGTATTTTCATTATATAATATTAATTTAGTGAATTAACATTTCTATTTCGTAATCCATATATCTAATATATTCTATTTTTAATTAATATTGCCTTTTATCTTCAAGATAGAATTGACTCTAAATTAAATTCCCTGCTCAATTCTTGAATAGATAAAGCATTTTATATAGAATAAAGTAATTATTATATATTTTTTATATGATTCATGAATTAAATGAATTATTTATGTTCTAATTATATTATGTTTAATTATTATAAAGCAAAAGCTTTAACACAATGAACAAAATGACAGTAATTTCAAATCTTAGCACTATAATTCTGAACGCCTAAAAATTATGCAAAAAAAGGAAAAATCATAAAATGTGCAGGCTTAACAATAATATGAGAAAGCTTTGATTGAAATGCAAAAAATCAATGAAATTGCTGATGATAAATAAGCCAAAATGAACAAACTTATCGATAATGTTGTATTTTTTATTTTCACTTTAAAGGATGTTCTAATATCTTCTTGATTAAAGTACTTTTTATTAAATAATGTGAAAAACTAGATTAAGAGACAAGAACAAGAGTTGGACAGCTACGAAGATAAATTCTTATAAATTGATAAATATTATAAAAAACTGGATTTCGAGGCTATTGTCAAATAAAAATTAAAGGAGAGTGAATACTTACAGTTAGATAAAACTTTAAAACATCTGCAAATGTACAATTACAAATAAGAAAAGAAGCGTAAGATTTTACTCAGAAAATATGATTAATTATTATTTGGTTTAGTGGGGAAAGCAGTTGATAAGTATCATAAAAAATTGGATTTCTATATCAAGGAAGTTAGCGAGATTTAAATTCATATTGATGAAGAAAAAGAAAAATAGAGAATAATTAAGGAATTAGAACTTGAAGAAGCTGCAGAGATAGAATTGCAAAAGAGCATTATTAAAAGCCCCATGAATAAAAATAAAGGCTCTAGACTATGTAAGTTATTCACTATTAGTTTGTGATTTCGTTTAAAAATATGATGTAATTAATGATAATTTTATAGTGTAACCGTCTCCAGTGAAATCAATGAAAATCTAATGATAAAAATACTTTGACAATTAATTCATACAATACTTCGATTACTCAATTCATGCTATTGTAAAAAAGCTAATAAGAGAAAGAATATTGTTTAAATAATGAACTCTAGCATTCTTTGATAATGCCAGAATCATAAATAAAATAACATTTTGTTTTTAATTTTGAAATGAAATATATGTATAATAATTATTTATTTTTTATTATAAATTTATTGAATAAAGGGTTGAAGTTGAAAGCAATTGAATTTAAATTGCATTTGCTTCTTTTGATCTTCACATATATGGAATAAATCTTTGTGCTTGTGGGTCTCTCTCAATTTATTCTCTCCATAATCTGTATCCATTCTCACCTTTCTGGTCAAGCTTAATCTTCTCGAATCTTTCGAAAGCAGCGATCTCCCTACAATCAAAATTTAATTTCCATTTGATGATTTTATTTTGGAATTTATTATGTTTTAGTGTTCGAATTCGATTGTTGGTTGTAAACTTTTATTTATCAAAGGGGCATTAATTAATAAAAAGCCAAGTTTTAACCCCCTTCATTTAAAATTTTTAATGAGACCCCTAAATCTACATCATTATTAATATTTTAGTGGTTGTACTTACTCATCACCACCGACTTCAGCAGCAACTTTGTATTTCATCCATTCAAGCATGTCCTTGTCCTTCCAGTCCTCGTAGTCAAAAGTGAACTTGAGTTTCTTCAATGAGGTCACTTTGTCAACAATCTCATGATAAGTTGGAGCATCAATTGCTCCCAGTTCTTTGTTTGCCTTGGCCTTAACTAAAGCGCGATCTAAGATATCGTTAGTCTCAATCTCAAGGATTTCATGCTTGTATCTTCTTTCTCTCAAAGCTCTATAAAATAAGTAATTAGATTTAAGTAATATAATAAATGAAGTCATTATTGCAGAGAGATTAGTGTTTTGAAGTATATGTTCAGGAATCATTTTCTGGATAAATTTATTATATTATGGCAATAAAAATAAAGTAACTATGACTTACTCTCTTTGCTTGAGTTCTTTGGCCATAAGTCTTTGAGCTCCTTGAGGTGAGAGCATTTAATTAGAAAAGATATTTTATTAAAAATTAGACATAGAAATATATTTAATTTTTATTTGATCAACTCTAGCATTAAATCTCACTCTATCAAGTATAAAAAATATGAAATTTATTTACATGTGGAAATTTGAGACAAAATTGAACAAAGAGTTCATAAGCCTGTTTGTCATTTTTATATTTTATAATATAATATTACAATTTAATTAATTTCTAGTCCTTTCATTAGTATAATCTTAAATCTTTATGATATTTCGATTACTACTTTGGCTCTATGTTTTTACATTTAAGATTCAAATATTAAAATATATATGTTTTTACTATCTATTAATATATTACTTATGTTTAAGAATCCATAAATAAATGAGAAGTTTCAGATCTCTAATTCTTAGAAAACTTTCATCTACTAACTCTTTATATTAATTTTATGATTATTAAGTGCTAATGCCTAACTCTATGAGATTATTAGTTCATTAAGCTATATTTCTTATTTAACTATTACTTCTAAGGTTGATCAGTTATTAGAATAATTCTATTCTCGTTATTCATTTTTGACAAGAAGGAGTCAGATTTTTTGCTGCTCTCTTTTCATTTTCAAGAAATTCAAAAAATTCTAGAAGTGGGGCAGGGTACCAAGACACTGGTCTAAAACCTCCAGTGAAATGACTGGCATGCCCTCCTCTCTTTGTGAATCCAGCGATAATGTTTTCATTATTTTCAAATTCTTTGAAAGGATAAGTTGTCTCGTTAATGCATGGATCGTCAAGTGCGCCCATGAAGAATGTTGGGACCTTAATTTTGTGTAATTTTCCTTAGGCCGAAGTCTCTTCATAGTACTTGTCTAAATCATTATTTCCTACCATGTATGGAATCATGACTTGCTAATCCATATCCATCAAGCTAAATCTATTCTACTTAATCTTAATCTAAAGGTCATTGTAAGTTTCCTCGGAGATATACTTTTTCAACTCTGGCATAAGTTCATGCTGTAAAACTAGCGAGTAAAGGAGACCCATTGAGAAATCAAAAAATCCAAAGCAGTTTCTTCTGAAAAAGGAAACATTGTTTTTCAAATTGTGTGGCATGCCGTATGATATGGCTCCGCTTAATGGTGTCTTATCTCCTTCATTGCAAAGATATAGAGTTAACATTCCACCACCAAGGCTTACTATAAATCTCAAGAAAATTTTTAATATTATGGCATAATTTTAAATTTTTTCGGCAATTCTTAGGCTAGTAAAACTTTAATTTTATTTAGTAAATCTTTTATTTATATTTATTTACTACACATAAATTTTTCTAGTTATCATTTTTTATTATAGTAAAATCACGAATATTTGAGGTATTAACTGCATAAGCATATAAATTTCTTGATTACACGTCATCTCCACTGCAGTATTAGCTATGAATGTAAAGTAAATACACATATTATATAGAATAAAATTCAAAACATAATTTATAATCAATGGGCTCTTTGAGGTCTCTCCAACCATTCATCCAATAGAGCTTTCTAGATGTAATCTTGACTCCTGCAGTGCCTCGATAGTTAATTACAACACATTTGTAGCCAACTTTCTAAGCCTCCTTCATCATTGAGTAAAGATATAGGTTGTCGTTACCGCCAGAGAGACCAGACATTAAACATATAATAGGTCTTTGTGATAATCTCTTCGGTTTGCCACCCTCGTGATCTATAACCCAATCTATAGCGATTGTGCCTCCGTCTGAAAGCTAAAACATCTCTCTTTCGTATTTAATTGGGTAGACTAGCTTTAATATTATCTCTACAGCAATGAACATAATACATTAAATGGCTCCATTCAGAGTGACCCAATGTGGAGTGTATTTATGCTCCCTAATTTTAGTTTTTTGTAGGAAATCATTCATTCTCTTGCTTGTTTTGGAATGGTAGAACTAAATATTTTCTGTTTAATAGTAAGCTACAAGCCGCATAGTCAAGTAGATTCCGACTAGAATCAAAGTTAGAGAGTAATCATCAGCCTAAATCCTACTGTTAGTGTCTTCATAAAGTAGTGTAAGTGAGCCTAATATCGACTCAAAATCCTGATGTAGTACTCCTAGCATATTAATTAACTTTTTAATTAATAATATATATATATAATATAATGGGGAAAAAGATCTAGATATAAAGTAGACACTGCTATTAAATTAAAAGATTTGGGATTTAAATCCTGAATTTATTATTTAAATTTAAGAAATACCACTTTAAAAATGCCCGTAAATTAAAAAATAACTAACAGTTATCTAGTATTAATTAACTAAATTAAATAATTTGATTAATTAAATATTAAACCATCGTTATAAATTGGACTGCAAGTCACAGTTGGACTGAGTATTTAATTTACCTACTGAATTATATCTGGATTTAATATTTCAATTTTTATCTATATTAATTCTTATTTGAAAGTTTGACTGAATTATTTTTTAATCAAAATTATAAAAAATAATAACTTATATAATGAAATCTAAATTTATTATTTTAAGCAACTTGGATTCTTATAGTTCTTATATCTAAATAACTTTTTAAAAATACTGAATTCACTCGTCAGCTTTTTGCTTTTTAATTTCCTCTAAGAACTCGCTGAGTTAGTTTTTAATTTCCAAGCTTATCTCAGATTTAACTTTCTCCAAGAATTCTTAGGTGTTCAAGTTTTATGAATTTGACATAATATTTTCCTATGTTTAAACTTGAGGTGACTAAATATTCTACTTGAGAAGTTCTTTTGTGATTAGTTTAAATTCCTCTATTTGTTTCTTAAGTTCACTAAATTCAATTTGCTATTTGAAATTCTCTGATTTTATGTCACGAAGAAGTCTACTTTGGGATTGATCTAATTTTTAATTGATGCCTAACTGCTACTTAAGAATCACAAGAAAAATTTAATAAGTGAAATACAGAGTAAAATCTTGAAGCATTTAAATAAATTCTTGAACTTAATTAATTAGCTCATTTATTGAATAGTCCTCTTAATATCCTTAATAAAGCCTTACCATTCGTTATTTTCCTATGAATCCTGTTGAACAGGTCTTCTAAGTATTAAAAATCTTGGGAAATACTTGAATGATTATTTTTGCTTCTCACTAAAGTGCATTTCTCTCTCTTTAATTAGCATAGCTTGCTGCAAGTATGATTAAGCAACCATTTTCTACATGACTTTTTCATAAGATTCTGAGATAACTGCGATGATGAAATTAAGCAAAATAATGTTCAAAAATAGCACTCCAGTTAGCCATATGATCCAAGCGAAGATAATTCCAGATTTTGACAAAGTGTTATAATCATCAACTTAGAAGTCGCCCATTGAAGTTCTAAAAGACATGACGAAGAAACCAATGAGGCCTATACCTTAATATTCTTCAGGCACCTCTCCAGGCTTAGCCAAAAGCAAAGTAAAAATCATGGCATATAGTGCCAAGACCATAGAATACAAAGCTATAAAGAATTTGAGATCTAAGAACACAGCCTCAATCATTGAAACCAAGAAACTAAATCCCTTGTACAATCTCAAATATGCTGTCAATTTGATAAAACTCAAAATGAGCAAAATGGAATAGAGAATTGAAATATTCACGGGAACAGTATCCATAATGTCCAAGATAGAAGTTAACATATAAGTAGCTATAATAGCGAGATCTCCATAATTGAAGAATTCACTGAGATAGTTCTTCGCCCCTATAAAATCATACTATTTCCCTCATATAGAGTCAGGAATAATATGTAGATCCAACATCCCCCCTTAATTATATACTGGGAAACTAAGTCATGCTTAAATTCTTTCTCCTCTTCTTTTGGATTTCTCTAGATTACAAAGAAGTAAATATCAAAGATAATAAGTGTAAGGAATCATTACAAACAATTGAAAATTCTTTAAAGTTAATTTAGATATTATAACAAAGTTTAATTTACAAATCTAATTAAGTATCTTTCCTATATATTATATTTTTTTGACCCTAAAACATGCATACTTAATTCAATAAAAATCAGTATTTAAACTATATCATAAAAATTGAAAATTTATTTTTGCTTGTTCATATTCGATTTTATTTAATTTTTAATCTTTAAAGTATATAATTGTACTTATGTTTAGTTTAATTAATTATGAATACTAAGAAGTATGCGAAGTGAAGTTTAAAATAGCTCTTTGTATATTTTCTCCATTTGTAGTCAATAACTGATTGAATAAGAGTAGTTTCGAAGATTTCTATGTTGTCATAGTTTGTCAAGTTTTCAATGAACTCCAAGTCTCTGATTGTCTCAGGAATAAACGAAATTAAGAATTAAAGTTGTACATGTTAACTTAAAAAAATATAAATACCATAACCTAGCTCTGTTTAATACATCTAAATTGAATTTATCTCTATATCTTTGTTCATAAAATTATAGCTTTTTAAATATTAATGACATAATTTTGAGTAAGAATATTTCTAGTATCCTCGTCACTATCTGCTTCCTATTCGTCTAACTTCATAATATTTTCATAGTCTTCCATTATTTCCAATATATTTAAATTTTGATCAAAATCCGCAGTGATAATCGTGTCTTCAGAACTAGAGAAATTTTGTTTAATATCGACAGACACGAAGCAAAGTTAGCTTTCGAAGTATTCTCTAAGATTTGTTTGAATCTTCAGAAGGGAATTGAGGTTTCTATCAAGTACGAAGTTGAATACTGGGTTATCGTGATTTTTCATAATTAAACTGAGATAAATTTAGATTCTTATAGGGATATAAAGTTCATGAATTTTTAACTTAGGTAATACTAAACTAAATTGATCATCTTTTTACTTTAAAAGTATTTTAAAAATAGTCAATAATTATTTTAACTTCCCTACAATTCTTTGAATATCTTTTTCTTTGATAGCAATATCGAGAGAAGTATCTTTACTTTGCATTCTATCAAAGAGCACTAGTGGATATTTGAATTCATCAAATTCCATCATTCTATTGATAATCAATTGAATTGAACTTATTGGTAATTTATGCATAATGTCAAGCATACTTTTTCTGCCGAAGTAGGTAAATAATTAGTTTGGCTATAGACTGTTTATAAATTCTCTTTGCTGAAACTCATTAAATTAAAAATATTTTAAATGTAAATTATAATTCATCAAGATTGAGGGTATTGATAAAATATTCCTAGAAGCTTAAAGGCATTTAATAGTAAACCATTGGATAATTTATGATTGCTTTATATCGGCACCTTTGGAAATTAAATTTTATATTAATGTTTAATATTCACATATTAGCTTCGATCCTGCATCAAAATGCCTGACTATGCAATTCTTAAGATCAATTTAAACTTTGAATCCAAACGGATTCGCTTTTCCCATGATAAATTCATCGATGGAGTGTGAGCTAATAAATATGGTGTCATTAATGTGGCATTGGTTTATCACAAGCTAGTCATTTTAGCATTCAAGCAAATCTGTTTAGGTTTGCTAAAAATCAGAAATGTTCAGGAATTCGAGTACTCCCTAAGGATTGTAAGTTTTATTATCAAGGAAAATGTAGAAATTTTCAATTTTCAAGATGATTTTTAAATTACAGAAAATAAATAGTTAATTTTACAATTTTTGTAGATTCAAATTTTAAATGTACTTTTCATTATTTTAGTTTATAATTTTGTCTTTTATCCTCAGATCGTAATAATAACCCTTAAAATTCCTAAAAGTTACTTTATTTCTTAAAATGGATATATTAACAGAATTATTTGATAAATTAAAGACCTATAATTTGCATTAATAAATTTTAAGTTTCTAAATAGTGTTATATCTTACTCTTACTTCTTTTCTTGTAGAAAGCTTCATAGCTTTACTAATTTCCAAACAAAGATTTGATGGTTTTCGATAAATCTTTTTTCATTCTGCTTATTATCTTTCCATCCTAGAGATTGAGAACGACTAATGAAGTCAGATTATACTTCAAGTATACAAGTTTTGTGTCGCTGAATTCCAGAATAGTGTTATACTAAAATATAATTAGAATTCTCCTTTTTTTTGTAAATTTAGCATTAAAGTCTAAAACAAACTCTTTATTTTAATAATGATTCTATAATAAGGTTTTTCAGGATGGGAAAAAGATCGTCATCAGGTTTATCTCTGTTAATGTCTCTATTTTTATGAGCGTCCATTAAATTTACGAGATATGAAGAACCATCGTCAGTTACTACTATAAAATTGAGAGAGTTCTCATACCCTGCAATGACTCTCCTTATGGATTTTTATTGGAAAACTCTAACATCTAATTTCTAAATATAATCGCTACCAGTTTCAGTTACATGAGAAGTGCTCTATCTTAACATAAGTAATGCTTATTCTTCGTTCATTTCTGGCAATTATAAGATGGGGACTCTTAAATTTAATATATTTGCTTGTCATAATTGAACTCTAGGAAATATAATCTAGTTAACTTATTAATTTGTAAATTAGTGGCTGTTAAATTTCTCAAAGGCCAAAGCAATTAGCACATGTTCGATAGAGGCTAGATATAATACTGGACTTTCATACTTTTAGAAATACTTTAAGAATTATTACCGCAAGAAAATCAACTATAATTGTTAATTATAATAGAGTAATAAGTCACCCAAAATTATTGTCAATTTATCTTGCTGCAAAGATAAAATGCTTAAAATTTACCGAATATTGTAAAGTTTAGAAAATATGTAGTACTCTAGAGGACAATCGTTAATTGCCTTGGTTTGTAGAAAGTTATCAGGTAATAATCTGTATTTAAAACATGCTAATTTAAATTAAATTTACAAAATTTAACCATACTTAAGCAATATTCATTTTTTCTTTAGATATATACCACCCCATTAAAATTCATCAGAAATAGAAAAACTTACTTTGATTGTCATTTAATCCTTGGGTTTAACAGTCTTGAATTTCTTGATCCTAATTACATATTTGTTCATCATATCAATAGTGAAGTAAAAAGCGTTTTTGTCTATTATTCTTTAAGGTAGCTCATGATACACCATACTTTAATCGGACGCAACTATTGAATGGTAAGAGCAGATTCTTTTTGCAAATCTTTATAGAGTTAGTTTTCTTAATGAATTAATAAGATTTATTTTATTGGTTGAAAATGAAATATCTACCCCAAAATCTCTTATCGATGAAGATATTAGAATAATTCACGAATTAATTAATTATAATTATATAAACATAATACTAAACTAAAATATGAATGCAGAAATATCTACTCTTCTATTTTTTAAAAACAAATGATAAAATAGTAATCTATTTTTTTGTAATTGTCATCTTATACTCCTTGAACAGCGATTTATTCTTTATTAAACTAGCTCAAAGCTTGTTAAACGTACTATTATGATTATAATCTACTATTAATAAATATTGATTTATTGAGTACAAAATATTTCTTTGATAGTATTGATTGGATAAGATAATCTTGAAACAATCAGATTATTTCTCTATTAACTATATTTTGCTTTGAGATAAGTCTGGCTTCTCAAAGTAAAACTTAAAATTAGAGATGGAGGAGCATTAGTACACTGGCTTTAAATTTCCTAAGTGGATATTTTCTAATGGCTATGGGGAAGCATCCTCCCCCCCCCTAATGTATACTTTTTATTTTGTAGTCTGATAGAGTTTTTAACGCTGAGTAATAGTAGCTGATAAACATGGTCTACGCGAGCAATAGTTTTTGAGCTATGACCTCCTCAAAGTCAAAATATTATATATAAAATCATAATAAAATGACAAAAATTTTCAATTTTTCTTCAAATTTTTAATTTTTATAAAATTATCGATTTAAGTGAAAATAAGAAATTTAACAAAATATATAAATCTTATTAAATTTTTATTAACGAAATTAAAAAATAAAAATTATTCTGCAAAAACAATGAGTTTAAATTTATTGTTAATAATTAAATAAGATTTATATATTTTGTTAAATTTCTTATTTTCACTTAAATCGATAATTTTATAAAATTAAAAATTTAAAGAAAAATTGAAAATTTTTGTCAATTTTATGATGATTTTATATATAATTTTATGACTTATAAGAGGTCATAGCTCAAAAACTATTGCTCGCGTAGACCATGTTTATCAGCTACTATTACTCA